>CAUYRT010049268.1:0-12954 GCA_963574885.1 Lepilemur ruficaudatus
AAAAATAGAAAAAATTAGCAGGGCATGGTGGCGCATGCCTGTAGTCCCAGCTACTCGGGAGGCTGAGGCAGAAGGATCACTTGAGCCCAGGAGTTTGAGGTTGCTGTGAGCTAGGCTGACGCCACGGCACTCACTCTAGCCCGGACAACAAAGTGAGACTCTGTCTCAAAAAAAAAAGTCAACTTATAAAGAAGAAATAACAATTATAAACATATATTCACTAAACATCAGAGCTCCACAATATATGAAGCAAATATTGACAGAATTGGAGGGAGATATAGCTCTACAATACAGGTTGGATAATTCAATACCCTAATACCCAACTTTAAATAATGGATAGAACAACTAAACAGAAGATCAATAAGGAAAGAAAGGACTTGAAAAACACTATAAACCACCAGGACTTAACGGACATATATATTATAGAACCCTCCACCTGACAACAGCATAATACACATTTTTCTCAAATACACATGGAACATTTTCCAGGATAGACCACATATTAGAACACAAAAAAAATCTTAATTTTTTTTTTTTTTTGAGATAGAGTCTCACTCTGTTGCCCGGGCTAGAGTGAGTGCTGTGGTGTTAGCCTAGCTCACAGCAACCTCAAACTCCCAGGCTTAAGCAATCCCCCTGCCTCAGCCTCCCGAGTAGCTGGGACTACAGGCATGCACCACCATGCCTGGTTAATTTTTTTCTATATATTTTTAGTTGACCAATTAATTTCTTTCTATTTTTAGTAGAGATGGGGTCTTGCTCTTGCTCAGGCTGGTTTTGAACTCCTGACCTTGAGCGATCCACTGACCTCGGCCTCCCAGAGTGCTAGGATTACAGGCATGAGCCACTGCACCCGACAAATATTAAAATTTTTTTAAAGATTAAAATTGTAGAGGTGAGGGGAAACTTGCCTTTTCCCCTGAAAGTTTTCTGAATGATTAACTCACAATTAAGGCAGATTAATAAGAGAAAGTTTTATTTACCATGCACATGGGGAGAATCACAGAGTGATTACTCAATATCCCAGTGGGATCCAGATATTTTTATACATGCCTTTTAGAGGGGAGAGGAATATGAGGAGTAGAGGTAATTTTGTTTAGGGGCAATAAACTAGAGAGGTTGAATAGATACTTGGGAGGATGAATGGATGGGAGAAAACAGATTGACTTATAAATTAACCTGAGAGACAGGTATTATGTTTTAAATGATTTGGGCCAGGTCTGGTTGCATTCTTGATCTTTTTTCCTGCAATATATTGAGATAACCGGGAAGGGATGAGAAATCAATTGTTCTTTTTGATGGGTCACTCTGGGTACACAGCGAGCAAGCCTCTTCCTAGGACCTGTTAATCTCTAAGAGCCTTTAATTCAAAATATGAAGGAGTCATATTTTGGGGTGAAATTTCCTGAGCTCCTTCAAAATCAAAGTGTTTTTTTCTGACCACAATGAAATAAAAATAGGAATCAGCAGAAGAAAAATGGGAAAATTCACAAATATGTGGAAATTAAACAACACACTCTTAAATAACCAGTGGATCAAATAAGAAATCAAAAGAGAAATTAGAAAATATCTGAGACAAACGAAAATGAAATGTAACATACCAAAACTTATGGGATGCTGCAAAAGCAGTGCTAAAAGTCAAATTTACAACTGTAAATGATTACATTAAAAAAGAAAAATGATCTCAAATCAACAACCCAACATTATACTTTAGGGAAGTAGAAATAGAATTAACTAACGCTAAAGCTGGCATAAGAAAAGAAATAATAAAGATTAGAGCTGTGATAAATAAGATAAAGAATATAAAAACAATACAGAAAAATCACATACAACAATTTGTTTCTTCAAGAAAATCAAAGAAATTGACAAACCTTTAGCTAGATTTGTAACAGAGTAGTCACCCCTCCTCCCATAGATATGGAAGCACAAAATTCAGGGTGGGGAATATGTAACTGAGGGAAGGGCCTAAAGAAAAAAAAATATTTTCTGTCTCTTTAAAACTTTCCCCACTCTTTTTGGGAACTGCAGCCTGGCCTGCATCCCTGAGGCAGGTTAAATCCTTTGTTAAAAGAGATAACTCAGGCCTGCCCAGTGGCTCACACCTGTAATCCTAGCACTCTGGGAGGCCGAGGCAGGCCGATCGCTCAAGGTCAGGAGTTTGAAACCAGCCTGAGCAAGACCCTGTCTCTACTACAAATAGAAAGAAATTAATTGGCCAGCTAAAAATATATAGAAAAAATTAGCTGGGCATGGTGGCACATGCCTGTAGTCCCAGCTGCCCGGGAGGCTGAGGCAGGAGGAGCTCCTGAGCCCAGGAGTTTGAGGTTGCTGTGAGCTAGGCTGATGCCACGGCACTCTAGCCCGGGCAGTGGAGTGAGACTCTGTCTCAAAAAAAAAAAAAAAAAAAGAGATAACTCAGCTATCGCAGGCAGTGCCAGCCCTCTCCAGGTGGGCGGCTGGCAGGGGTCACAGGCTTTGTCTTTGGCAGAGATGGGATGATTAGAATGGTTAACTACAATAGCCTAGAACTGAGGGGCCCTCCCTTTAGAAGCTCTGTATTTCTGCTTATGTTCAGGAAATTTGGATTTTGAGATAAGAAAGTCTACCATTTTTCCTCCTTTGCTGGCAAAGTAATAAACTTCTCTTTTCCCGTCTTCAAACCATTTGTTCTCATTCTTCTGATGCAGCCTCAAGGATGAGTGCTGAGTTTTTGGTAACAGATTGAGAAATTTTTAGTAAAAAATTACTAAAATTAGAAATGAAAGTAAGGGCATTACTACTGATTTTATAGAAATAAAAAGGATTATGAGAGTATTGTGAATGCCAGTATGCCAAAAAATTGGATAACCTGTATGAAATGGACAAATTCCTAGGAACACACAACCTATCAAGACTGAATTGTTAAGAAATAGAAAATCTGAACAGACCTATAACTAGTGAGGAGATTGAATTGATAGTCAAAAACCTCCCAATAAAGAAAATTCCTGGAGGAGATGGCTTCACTGGTGAACTCTACAAAACATTTAAAGAACTGGGCCAGGCACAGTAGCTCACACCTATTATCCCAGTACTTTGGGAGACCAAGGCAGAAGGATTGCTTGAGGCCAGGAGTTTGAAATCAGCCTAGGCTGATAGCAAGACCCCATCTCTACAAAAAAATTTAAAATATTAGCCAGGCATGAGTACTTGTAGTCATAGGTACTCAGGAGGCTGAGGCAGGAGGATCACTTGAGCCCAAGAGTTCAATGTTACAGTGAGCTATGATTGGTCCACTGCACTCCAGCCTGGGAAACAGAGTGAGACCTTATTTCTAAAAAAGAAAAGAAACTAACTCCAATCCTCCTCTCATTCTTCCAATAAAAAATTTAAGAGGAGGAATATTTCCTATTTCATTCTATGAGGCCAGCATTACCCTGATACCAAAGCAAGAGAAAGACATGACAATAAAAGATAACTAATATCTCTTATTAATATTGATGCAAAAATCCCCAACAAAATACTAGCAAACTAAATTGAGCAGCATATTAAAATGATTATATGCCATGACCAAGTGGGATTTATTCGTGGAGTGCAAGGATGGTCCAAAACACAAAAATCAATGTAATATATATACCACATTATCACAATGAAGAGAAAAAACCGCATGATCATTTCAACTGATACAGAAAAAGCATTTGACAAAATTCAACAGAATTTTTCAATTCTGAATTATTTATTCAGAATAAAAGCAATCAACAAAGTAGAAATAGTAAAACCTCCCCCTACATAATAAAGGCCATATATAAAAAGTGCACAACTATCTTGGTACTCAATGGAAACATTCTGAAAGCTTTTCCACTAAGATCAGGAAAAAGACAAGGATGTCTGCATTTGCCATTTCTATTCAACATAGTATTAGAAGTTCTAGCTGGAGTAATTAGACATGACACAGAAACAAAAGGCATCCAAATTGGATAGGAAGAAGTAAAATTATCTCTGTTCACACATGTTGTGATCTTATAAGTAAAAAACCCTAAAGATTCCACAAAAGCAAAGTTTCAGGATACAAAATGAAAACACAAGAAAAACCAGTTGTGTTTCTAGTTACCAAAAATGAACAATCTGAAAAGGTAATTAAGAAAACAATTCCATTTACAATAGCAGCAAAAATATAAAATACTTAGAAATTAACTTCACCAACCAGGCAAAAGTCTTATACACTGAAAACTACAAAACACTGATGAAAGAAATTGAAGACAAAAATAAATGAAAAGACATCCTGTGTTCATGGATTAAAAGACTTAATATTGCTAAAATGTTCATACTACCCAAAGCTATCTACATATTTAATGCAATCCCTATCAAAATTCTAGTAATGCTTTTTACAGAAATACAAAAATGTATTCTAAAATTTATACAGAATTTCAAGAGACCTCAAGTAGTCAAAATAATCTTTAAAAAGAAGAACAAAATTGGGCGACTGCCAATTTCCAATTTATAAACTTACTACAAAGTGACAGTAATCAAGACAGTGTGGTACTGGAATAAAAAGATACATACAGACCAAAGCAATAGAGTAGAGACTCCAGAAATATACCTTCACCTGTATGGTTAAATTATTTTTGACAATGGTGCAAAAACCACTCAATGGAGAAAGTTTTTTCAACAAATGGTGTTAGGAAAACATAATATCCTCATGCACAAGAATGAAGTTGGATTCATACCTTACACCATATACAAAAATTAACTCAGGATGGATCAAAGACCTAATTGTAAGAGCTGTGATTAGTGCTTCTCTGCAAATGCATTCAGTGCCCTCAAGAGTGTTGCACCTTTTCCTAGAAAGGCTGAAGCAGAAACTGTAAGACCATGTTACTTGGTAGGCATGGAAAATAGGCCAGTGGCTCACAAACGCTAAATCAGAGATAGCTGAAAATCTGGCTGTATCAGCATCACCTGGGGAGATTTTTAAACCCTGTCTCAAAAAATCTAGGTATATTAGCTACAAGAGATTCTGACTCAGGAGATTTGAGGTGGAACTTAGGATTCTGTATTTCAAATCTCCTCAGGTGATTCTGAGGGAAAGCTGGCTTGGAGAACTGCTGGGTAGGGGATTTGAGCATCAGATTTTGACTAGAGCCTTACAACTCAGTGTGGTTCATAAACAAACAGCTTTCAAATCACTTGGAAGCTTTTAAGGAACACAGAATCTCAGGCCTCATGCCAGACCTACTGAAGCAGAATCTGCATTTTAACAAAATTCCCAGATATTTTTATGTACATTAAAGTTTGAGAAGCAATGCATGACATAATCTTTGAGGTCTCTTCTGACCCTGAGAAACTAGGGCCCCATGACCTTTTGTTGCTGTATCTGGTACTGTCTTACTTAATGATTATTAACTATTATAGAAACTATGTTACTAAATAAATGTCTCCTGTAGCTATGGCTCAACTTTCAAGTACAGGTATCAAATGAAGGTTTTTCAGGGAAATGAGGTGAACTCTTCTTACTGTCAGGAGTGCTAGGCTTGCTCTGACTGGCCATTTAAGACCTAGAATTCTACTGTAGGAATGGAACGGACCACAGCTGTCTACTAGAGCGGTTCTCAAACTTGAGTCCACATCAGAATCACCTGGAGGGCTTACTATTATAAAATACAGATTTCTGGGCCCCACCCACAGAGTTTCCAATTCACTAGGTCTTGGATGCAGCCTCACAATTTGCACTTGTAACAAGTTTCCAACTAATGCTGGTGCTGCTGCTCTGAGACCCGCTCTTTTGGCACCAATTTGTCCAGGTTAAACGGTTTTAGTCCAGGAGAACTTCATCATATCAGCAACCTCCTCCAGGTTGAGAATGGGTTGGCTGCAATTTGACTAGCTTGCCTGGAAATTTGCTGAGGTTTTCAGCATGATATGTAGCCTGGCCGCACTTTGAGCCACATACTATGAGCCAGGCCAATCTACCTGCCAGTGGCTGTGACCCATGGATATGAAGGGCTTGGTGTGTCAGCCTGGGATTTGCTGAGTCCTGCTCAATGAATGGGACCTGTGCTGGCTTTCTAGCTTCCTCAGATCAGTTGTGGTATTCACAATGACCACCATACTGCTGCCCAGGCTTTTGTGTTTTTATGCATAATGTGTTTCCAGAGGGAGTTATTAAATTGAATTCACTTATAATCAGGGGTGAACTTGGTGTTTATTACATATTACCCTGCTGAAAGCCACACAATCACATGGGTCCCTGATCTTTTTTACTATGTTGTTTTGGAGTCTCTAGCCTTCTCTTTCTATAGTAGTCTGAATTATGAAATAAAACTTATCTGTTGGGGAAAAGCTACCTTTCTGCAACTCTTCTTATAGAAACAGACCAATCTCTGGGAGCATCTCTCTGCAATGTGATTGTGAATTTTTAAAATTTCCTTAAGCATGTTTCCTTTCCCAGTGTCTTACTGAAGTAAATCTTTCATCTCAGCCCCTTTCTGCCTTTCTGTACGAGAAGCTAGTGGTGATGCCACTCTGTTTCCATGGATTCTAAGCAAGACCTTCAAGGTGAAACTGGCCAGTTGGTTTTCAAAAGGGCTGTGTTTATAAATGATTGGTGTATGTTGTTATATACAAATTTGACCATGCAATGGTTCTAAAGCAGAGTTGTTTAAAGATTGGAACAGAGTAAATGAAGGAACTTACTCTGGAAAGAATCTTGTTTTCATTTCAAAGGGTGTACCGATTAACTTATGCTATGTAAGAAACTACCCCCAAAATAAGTGACCTAAACCAATTTAGCGCAAAATTTCCTGGGTTGGTAGTTTGGGCAGGGCTCATCTAGTGATTTACTTGGTCTTGGCTGGGTTTTCTCTGAGAATTGTGGTCTGCTGCTGGATCCGCTGTGGGCTGGCTGGTTTAAGATGACTTGCTTCAGCTGAAATGGCATATCTCAGTTCTGTGATCTCTCATCCCCAGCAGGCTAAGCCAGGCCTGTTCACGTGCCAACTAGGCAGGGTTCCAAGAGAAAGAGAAGAAGCATGCAGGGTCTCTTGAGGCCTAGGTTCCAAACTGGCACATTGTCACTTCTGCCATATTCTATTGGCCAAAGCAAGGCACAAATCTAGCCCAGATTCAAGAGGAGTAAAAATAGACTCCACCTCTTGGTGGGAGGAGCTGAAAAGTCACATTACAAAAGGCCTAGATAGCAGAAGGAAAAAAGGATTATAGCCATTTTTGCAATAGACTATGGACAGCCACCTTAGGGCTCTTGAACATGCTGGTCTCTCTTCCTAGAACTCTTTCGTCACTCTTCCCACGGCTGGTATTTCTCATCTTTCAGATCTCAGTTTAATTATCATTTTATTCCCGAGAGGTCTTCATAAGAGCCTGTCCTGTTAATCTCTATCTAAATCCCTGTTCCTTTCATGTACTTACCTCATTTTGTAATTGTTTTATTTATGTATTTATTGGTTCCTTTTGATTATACCACTAGAACAAAAGTTCCATAAAGTCATGGAATAAGTTTGTCTCTTTTTTTGCCATTGTTCTAATAGTAGTTAGCATATGCCTGACACATAGTAGGACCTCAATGAATATACACCCAGGCCGGATGTGATGGCTCACACCTATAATCCTAGCACTTTGGGAGGCTGAGGTGGGAGGATTGTTTGAGGCCAGGAGTTTTTTTTTTTTTTAATTTCAAAATATTAATGGGGTACAAATGGTTTTGTTACATGGATAACTTTATAATGGTTTAGTAAGTGCTGTAAGTGTGCCAATCACCCAAATATTGTTCATTGTACCTGTTAGGTAGGTTTCTACCCCTTTCCTTCTCCCCTTGCCCCTCTTCTTGATTTCCAATGATTTTTACTTCTTTCTGTGCCCATATATACCCATCGATTAGTTCCAAACTATTAGGGAGTACATGTGGTGTTTGTTTTTCCATTCTTGATATACTTCACTTGGGATAATCTTATTCAGTTCCATCCAAATTGCTGCAAAAGACATTAATTCATTCCTTTTTAGGGCTGAGTAGTACTCCACGGTGTGTGTGTGTGCTGTTAATCTACTCACAGATTGATGGACATTTGGGTTCATTCAACATCTTTGCAATTGCAAATTGTGCTGCGAGGCCAGGAGTTCAAGAGCAGCCTGAGTGACAGAGAGACCCTATCTCTACAAAAAATAGAAAAATTAGCCAGGTATGGTAGCTCGTGCCTGCTGTCCCAGCTATTTGGGAGGCTGAGGCCGGAGGACTGCTTGAACCCAGGAGTTTGAGGTTGCAGTGAGCTATGATGACACCACTGTACTCTGGCCTGGGCAACAGAGCGAGACCCTGTTTAAAAAATAACCAAACAAACAAACATCCATGCAAAGAAAGAATGAATCAAATGAATGACCAAGGTGATATAGTCTATCTGATTATAGAAAAGATAGAGCATTTCAGAGGAGGGTAGAAGGGCTGGCCTGGCCATTGTGATAAGCAGAACACAGAAAAGAATCAAAAGAGACCAGTAAAAGTGGCCACTGAGATCTCACCACCTGCAAATGTCTTTAAAAGGCTCCTGGTAAAGTGCTCTCTCCAAGATGTTCCCCATACATGAGATTAAAGCATGTGGATGCTTGGAAAGGACCTTGAAACCCAAGATGACTTATTTCCAACCAAGAATAAGGGCATATGGTTTGCCAAAGGATCATTTCTCTGGATCATGATTATGTTAAAGAGTACTAGGCATATAATAGAAATAGTAATTTTTTATATTTAACAAATCACTATCACCAGAGGAATAAACTGATGAGAAATCAGGACTTTGTGGGAAGGGAAGAGGAAGAGGAAATACGGTTGTCATGCTTCCAGGCCACTTGGAGCCTAGAATTTCAGTGTCAGAGTGTCAATCCTTTAAGTCTTTCCAGGCTTTTAGCATTCAACCCACTGCTAATCTACGATTTTCTTGAGGACCAGCCCTGTTCCCAGCCCTACTTTTCTGGACTCCAGGGAAATAATTGTTACCTGGCCTGATTTTGCTCCCCAGGTGGTTTTAACAATGTCTGCACATATTTTGGGTTGTCATAATTGGGGGAGTGTTCCTGACATATAGTGAATAGAAGCCAGAGGTACTGCTAGACATTTTGCAATGTGCAGGACAGCATCCCCAACAAGAATAAGAATTAGCCAGTCTCAAATGTCAATAGTGTTGAGGATGAGAAACCTTGCATTAGAGTAAGATCTGGGATAAAGTATCTCAGTGGGTGTGGAGCACAGAGAGCACAAATTGCTTTTTCTTACCATGAACACATTTCATCCCAGAGCCAGAACTAGGGTAAGACAAGTGAGGTACTCAGAGCATGAAATTTAAGGAGTCACTCACCCTGCACCTGCATGATCCTGAGAGTGAATGCCTCCTTAAATTTTGTGCCCTGAGTGTCTCACTTGCCTCATCCTAATGTGGCCCTGAAAAAGTGGATTGGTCGGGCCACAAAGGTCCCATCCTTGACATCTCATCAGCCAGTCGATCTGCAGCCAGAGCCTGAAGAAGACAAGGTCAGGACGAGCCTCATGTAGGCTTCTTGGGTAGTGTCAGCATGGTTGCTAAGAGAAGGACCAATTAATGGCCATGTTGCCAGCTGGTAAACAGCATGATGGAAAAGATTCCACTGCATTCAATCTTCTTATCATCATATCTAGGTGAGAAACCAGTGCCACCACCTCCTCCTAAGCCACCACTTCCCCACGAAGTTAGGCAATGCACTGGAACACACAGAGCACATGGGAAGAGCAGCTGAATTCAAAAGGTTGCAGGTCTATAGGGATGAGGGGTAGCAGAGGCAGCAGCTGGAGGGAATCCTTTGTTCTCCTGGAGGCTGGGCTTAGACGAACCACCACTCTTCTTGCTTTGGATTTAAGAGTAACATGGTCAGTTCGATAATTGGTCATGGTGGGTCAAAAATAAGAGTCATCCAAGGTACAACAAACACCAAAATATGAATGATAATAAAAGGAGATTCTGAAGCAGAGGTCAAAATTTTGGGCAGGAAAACTATGCAAGCAAAAGCAAAAGTGGGAGAGAAGCACTTCTGGAATGGCTAAGGATCTCCACAAATCCACTCTTCAATAAAAGCAATGAAGACACAGGAAAAAATAATCAGAATCAACTGTTTCAGAACTTGTAAAATTATCAAAGTCTTGCAATAATCTGAGGCACATTTATTTAAGAAAAAAGAGCTAAATCTCAACAAGAGCAACAAGCTTTAGTGGGATTTTAACTCGTCCTATTCCCATCTCCTTCTCCCTAGCTCCACAGTAGCCATGAAAACCATAAGCCTAACAGTTACTGAAGAGGCAAGAAGGGATTTGAAGCTCTCCCAAATCCCCATCCCCAGAGAATTATCACTATTTGACCTGTCTGGCAGCTCCATGAAAAGCTCCATTCTCAGGTTGTCTTTATTTAACCTGATCCAGCCCTTGCTCTGTGTGAACAATCTTATCCCTAGATCATTTGTGGAAAAAAAAATTGTAGCAATGGCTTAGTATCACAGCCACCAGATGCAGTGTTGCTAGTTGGTGATAACAAGAGGTTAACCAAGAAACTTAAAAATGAAAAACTAGGAAATGAGATGCCAGAGGGGGCTTTCTAAAGCTCCAATATATTCTTGGAGCATAGAAGTCCACTCCCATGTGCAAGTGTGTGCACATGCCCAGGGATGACCCATAAAGGCTCTAATGTTTCATCTCTGGCTGATACAGGAGGTGAAAGCTAAGGCAGAATTGTAAACTGCCTGCCAGAGCATTGAAGCCATGCCCCAATACACACAAAGAAATCATCAGTAAAGACGGAGAGACTTACTTGTTGAAGGCATTAAAGGAAATTGCAGTCCAGTCGTTAGCTGACCACTGGGCTAAGCAAGCAGTGACTTCAATAGCTGCACACAATAAAAATTACAGAAGTAACAGAATTAGTTCTGAAAAGTCATTAAACAAACAGCAGCAGCAACAAGAATAACAAAGAGAGAAACCTCTGGGGAGGATTTGATGTCCAGAGTTGCCATATTATGATATTTACAACATTCGGTTTTCAACAAAAAATTATGAGGCACACAAAGAAACAAGAAAGTATGGCCCGTACACATGAAAAAGGACTAATACGTAGTTCAGCAAGTTTCCAGGAAACAAGTTTCATATATTAAAAAAAACAAAAGCTTTTCTAAACACTGGTAAATTATTTGAAAAAGAAACTAATAAAATAATTCCATTTACACTAGCATTAAAATAATAAAATACATAAGAAAAAACTTAACAAATGAGTGCAAGACTTTTATACTGAAAAATACAAAATATTGTTGCATGAAATTAAAGAAGCCCTAAATAAATGCAAAGATACTTAGTATTCATGGATTAGAACACTTAATATTATTAAGATGGCAATACTCCCCAAATTGATTTACAGATTCAATGTGATCCCAGTCAAAATTCCACAAGTGCCTGGGTGCAGTGGCTCATACCTGTAAGCCCATCACTTTGGGAGGCTGAAACAGGAAGATCACTTGAGGCCAGGAGTTCAAGACCAGCCTGGGCAACATAGTGAGACCCCCATCTCTAAAAAAAAATTAAAAAATTAGATGGGCATGGTGGCACATGCCGGTAGTCCCAGCTACTTAGGAGGCTGAGGCAAGAGCATGGCTTGAGCCCAGGATTTCGAGGCTGCGGTGAGCTACGATCACACCTTTGAGGCTGCGGTGAGCTATGATCACACCTTTGCATTCCATCCTGGGTGACAGAGTGGGACCCTGTCTCTAGAATGAGTGAATGAATAAATAAATATTATAGAAGCTTTCTTTTTATTTTTTCTTTTTATTCTTCTTAATAGAGATGGGGTCTTGCTCTAGCTTAGGCTGGTCCTGAACTCCTGAGTTCAAGCAGTTCTCCCGCTTTGGCCTCCCAAAGTGCTAGGATTACAGGTGTGAGCCACCATGCCTGGCCCAAGAAGCTTTCTTTTTAGAAAATAACAAGTTGATTCTAAAATTCATGTGGAAATGCAAGGGATTCAAGAATGACCAAAACAATCTTGAAAAAGAATAAAATTAGGTTATTCACATGTCACAATTTCACAACTTATAAGAAATTACCATGATCAAAGCCATGTAGCACTGTCATAAAGACAAATAGATTAATGGAAAATAATTGAGTCCCATATCTTTATTATCAATTTTTTTTACAAGGGTACGAAGATAATTCAGGGAAGGAACAGTTTTTTCAATAAATGGTGATGGGACCACTGGATATCCACATGGAAAAGGATGATATAGGACCCCTATTTCATGCCAGCTTAAAAAATTAACTCAAAATGGTTCAAAGACCTAAATGTAGAAGCCAAAATTTAACAACTTTTACAGGAAAACGTAAGAGTAAATATTCATGACTTTGGATTAGATAATGTCTTCTTAGACAAGACACTAAAAGCACAAGTAAATAAAGAAAAAATAGATAAGTTGGACTTAAATACAAAAAAAACCCCCTGTTTTTCTTCAAAGCACACCAATAAGAAAGTGAAAAGACAACCCACAGAATGGTAGAAAAGATTTTCAAATCTTGTAGCTGATAAGGGGCTTGTAACCAGCATATATAAAAAGCTCTTACAAGTTAATAATAAAAGAACAAATAAACCCAATTTTAAAATGAGCAAGGATATGAAACCAAAAGCACAGGCAAGAAAATAAAAAATAGATAAATTGGGCCACATAAAAATTAAATACTTTTGTTCATCAAAGTAAACTATTAAGAGAGTGAAAATGCAACTCACAGAATGGGAAAAAATATTTGCAAATTATATATCTGCTAAGGAATTAGTAGCTAGAATATATAAACAACCTCTACAACTCAATAACAAAAAAAGCAAAAAAAAAAAAAAAAAAAAAAAAATAATAAATAGTCAAAGAAAGGCCCCAGGATTAAAAAAATTGGTAAAGGACTTGTATATTTATTTGTCCCAA
>CAUYRT010049269.1:0-65716 GCA_963574885.1 Lepilemur ruficaudatus
CAGCAACCTCAAACTCCTGGGCTCAAGCAATCCTTCTGCCTCAGCCTCCCAAGTAGCTGGGACTACAGGCATGTGCCACCATGCCCGGCTAATTTTTTACATATATTTTTAGTTGTCCAATTAATTTCTTTCTATTTTATAATAGAGACGGGGGTCTTGCTCTTGCTCAGGCTAGTCTTGAACTCCTGACCTTGAGCTATCCACCCGCCTCGGCCTCCCAGAGTGCTAGGATTACAGGCGTGAGCCACCGCGCCCGGCTGAGTTCAACCTTTTGAAAAGAAGGCAATGAAGTTCTTGAGTCTAGCTTCTTTGTAACTCTATTCAAAATCATACAGCTTAAAACAAATTTGATTTAATTAACTCCATCCGGTGGCAAGGACCGATGGAATTGGAAAGAGTTCAACATAACTGCGCTAAACACTGGTGAGTCCCACCCTCAGGGAGGATATATGAATGGATTAATAAAAGACACAGACAAACAAACAATGACAGGAAACCACCTCACCTGTAACAGGAATCGGGTTCTAATTGGACTGATGGTGAGCAGACTCACCCAGGTCATGTCACCAGCCTGCCAATGGTCTGGCCCTGCCACCCATGAAATCGAATTTTGGTGGTACCGTTTATTGTGTTACAGCAGGATTTTCTGTACCATCAATATAATGACTAAGCGTTGGATCAGCAGATATCCAAGGGAGTGCTGAGCACCTAAGCCATGTCTGACCACAAAAAAATTCTGTAAATTGCATCCCCTCTGCCAGCCCAACTCCATTCCCTATTTCTTCTCAGAAGACCCTCTTGTCTCTTCTATTCTACCATGAAAAGTGATATAGTGCAGGGGGGGGATGGGGCTAAGAACAGGGGGTAACTGATCAGTTTGAATCCAATTCCACTTGCTCAGCTGGTGTTGCTAAACAAGGTGTCTCACCTCCCAAGCCTCATCCATAAACCTAGAGCAATTAATGCCTACCCCATAGGGTTACTGTAAAGATCAAGCGGGGTAATGTTTATAGAATGTTTTGCCAATGACTAGCATATAATAAATGCTTTTTAAAAAGTACTTTCCTGGAATGCCTAATTCTCTCCTCTCCATGTCTTCAAATCTTAAGATTTTAAGTTACTGAGACTTAAAGTCTGAATCAAGCTCTCCTCCTCCATGAAGTCTCCGTGACTACCTCAGCTCTTATGGGAATCTCATCCCTTAAGTAATCAACACCACACACTTAAACCTTGGATAATAGGCTTATTAGACTCTGGAAACACCTGAAAACAAGGTGGTTATATGTGTGTGGTCTGGGGGGCAGGAAGAAGGAAAACAGGCAAACACTAATTCTGCAGGGCTACCCATGCTGGTCTAGGCTGGCCAGGTTGCCAGAGTATCCCTGAGGGGGTACCAGGAACTGTGTTTACACCTTACTCTCTTTCATCCCTCAATCTCCTACCTTTTAGCTATATAACCTAAGGTAAGGCCAGGCTTTGGTTGCTTTATCTGTAAAATGGGCTGATCTCGTTTTCCCTAGATGAAGCCAGAAAGCTGAACTATATCCTAATGTAAGACCTCTGCAGCTCCAGATCTGTCATCCTCCTGGCGCATGTGGCCCTGGGATTGGGAGGGTGCATCACCCTGAAGCCAGGAGACCTCCACATCTGGCCACTCCAGAGGCTTCCATACCCTCTGAGTGAACAGGACATGTTGTTCTTGCTTCCCTCTGCCCCCTCCAAAATCTGAATTCTTCCTTCAATCAGGCCATAAGCCAAGAGCTACTCGCACCCAGGCTGCCAGTAGGGCAGTGCCCAGGGCTCTCTGATGTAAACACTGATGAGAAATGATTGAAGTTTGGCTCTGCCTGTCTCTTTCTGTGCTGTCTTCAGCCAAAGGCCTGGAGGCTTTCATCTTTGGAGCCAAGCAGTGTTAAACAACAGTATTCCTCCTTCCTGCCTCAACTCCTGCCCCTCCCTCTGGCCACTGTCTCAAAGGAAATAACAGTAAAGACTGGACAGCCCCTCCCATTTAGACTTCCTGTAAATAGAGAGGGTGCTGGGAGAGACAGGCAGCTGCTCTGCTTCCTTTAACACTGGCCAGGTGACTAATCCCAGGAAGGATTGAGAAACAGATAGAAGAAAGGACTGGAGACCTTTTTTGGCTGAAGGAAAAGGGGAGATTTCTCATCAAAGAGCCCTAATCCAGTTTGTAACCGGGCAAAACCTGTCTGCCTCTAGCTTTTACCCTAGACATTACAGAAGAAGGACCTTATTAAGAGTGACCAGTAGTCCAAGGCCAACTCTGTACCAAATACACAGTGGGAAGGCAGCTGTCCCTGGAAGCCATTATTAGGGTCAATGCATACAGCCATGCAGGTTGTGCCTTAGCAGAGACACCCAGCCCAGTCGGGGCTGAACAAGCCAGCCTGGTCTCCCAGACTTGCTAAGCTATGAGCTGCATCTACCCAGAGGGGTTGCCTTGTCTGATTCTTGCAAAAGCTCCACAAAGGCTAGCATGTGCCCTGTGTGCATTCATGTGTCTGCGCCTCCTGATGGCTGTGCTGGGTAATTTTGCAAATAGAAGATCACAGCACCTTACAGCCACTGCTCTCCTGCATCCTTACCTCCCAGCACTGTGGCTTGTTTCTTCTTCTTTCTTTTTTCCTTCTTTTTCTCCCCTTCCCTAGTACATTCTCCTTTTCCTCTTCCCCTTTTCCTTTCTTTTCCTTTTACCCTCTCCTTTTCTCCTCCTCCTTGTTCCCAATCTATTGTCACATGCTAAATGGCCAGCTTATTCCTAAATACTCAGAAACACTCTCGAAGGAGGGAGACCGGTAAGAGTGGAAGGAAGCCACAGAGAAGAAAGCCTTCGGTATTTAAAATACAATGATTTTTCCTTCTTTCTAAAGTGTGGCCTTTGGGTTAATGGTAGGTCATTCTGGAAGATAACAAAAAACATTGGAGGAGGATTTGAAAACTTTGACCAGAAAGACCTTGAAAAGGCTATTGAGCTCTGCCCTATAGAATTTTGTGCACACAAGTGCTGAGAGTTAGTATACCTGAGTTCTATTTTCCTTCCTAGTTGACTGCTATTATAGGCAGAATAATGCCCCTCTTGTCCTCAGAGATGTCCATGCACTAATCCCCAGAATCTGGAAATATATTACTTTACCTGGCCAAAGAAACTTGCAGATGTAATTAAAGCCACCAATAAGTTGGCCTTAAAATAGGGAGATTATCTCGGATTATCTGGGCATGTCCAATCTAACCCCATAAACCCTAAGAAGTGAAGAACTTTCTCCAGCTAGAAGCAGAAGAGCTAAGTGGTAGAGGAGGAAGCAAGAGAGATGCCTCAGAAGGGGAAGTGAAAGAGAGTTGAAGCCTGAGAAGACACCGTTGCTGGCTCTGAAATGTAAGGGCACACGTGCAAGGACTATGGCAAGGCCTTTAGGAGATCATGGGAAGCATGAGAAGGAAAGTGGGCAGCCATTAAGAGCAAAGACCAGCTCCTGCTGACAGCCAGCAAGGAAACAGAGACCTTGGTCCTACAGCCACAAGAAATTGAATTCTGCCAACAATATAAATAGCTTGGAGGCAGATTCTTCCCCAGAGCCTTCATTAAGGAGTGCAGCCCTGTGGATACTTTGAATTTAGTCTAGTGAGACCCATATTAGACTTCTAACCTACAAAACCATAAGATAATAAATGGGAGGAGAAAAAGGGACAGCCTGGGGTATAATAGTCCCTCCTTATCCATGGGGGATACATTCCAAGATCTCCAGTGAATGCTTGAAATTGCAGATAGTACTGAGCCCAATTGCTGTCAATCAAAATACATTTCTGTTCATGTTTTTCACCCACAAATTTAGTGCCTTTCCATCTTAACTAAGCCCTCGTCATGCACTGTGGCTGTAACTTTTGCAGTTTGAGATAGAACAGCAAACCTAGCATGGATTTCTTTTTCCTTCTTCACAATTTCATGGATAGAAGAGTTGTTCTTACTGTAGATCTCAGTAACCTCAGCATACAATTTTTTTTCTTTCCTTACTAAGTCGAGAACTTTCACCTTTTGACTTAAAGGAAGCACTTTATGGCTACTCTTTGGCATGTTCAAATTGCCAGCATCACTACTCTTGCACTTTAGGGCCATCGTTAAGTAAGGTAAGGGTTACTTGAACACAAGCACTGTGGTACCTTGACAGTCAATCTGACAACAGAGTTGGCTACTAAATGACTAACTCATCAGAGCGAAGACAGCATGGATCTGCCGGACAAAGAGATGATTCACACTCTGGAAGAAATGGAGCAGGATGGTGAGAGATTTCATCATGTTAATCAGAATGGCACACAATTTAAAACACATGAATCGTTTGTTTCTGGAATTTTCCATTTAATATATTTGAATCATGGTTGACCATGTGTAACTGAAACTGCAGAAAGTAAAACCACAAATAAATGAAGACTACTATACTTTAAAAAATAATCACTGAAAGCTTCCCAAATAAGGCAAAAGATATAAACTTAACAGATTCATGAAGTTGAGAGAAACTCAAACAGGATAAATCCAAAGAAATCCACACCATGACACACCATAGTCAAATTTCTAAAAACTAAAGATAAAGAAAAAAAAAATCTTGAAAGCAGCAAGAGAAAAATGGTATTTTACCTATAGGGAAAATCAATTAAATGACAATGAATTTCTCATCAGAAACCAGGGAGGCCAGAAGGAGATATTTTTTAAGCGTTGAAGAAAAGAATCTTACATCCAGCTAAAGTATCCTTCGGGAATGAAGAAAAAATCAAGACATCTTAGTTGAAGTCTCCAACTATAATTGACAAATTTTCAATTTCTGCTTTTGGTTTGATCTGTTTTTGATTCACACAGTTTCAGCTCTGTTCTTTGGTTCATAGAAATTTAAGATTGCTATGCTTTCTTGGAGATTAACCCTTTTGTCATCATGTAATGTCCTTTTCTGTCCCTGATAATTTTCTTTGCTCTGAAGTCTACTTTATCTGCTATTAATAGAGCCATTGCTTTTGCTTTTTTTGTTTAATGTTTCTATAATATGTCTTTATCCATTCTTTTTACTTTCAAACTGCTCAAACGATTATATTTGAGGAGAATTTCTTGCAGATAACATATACTTGGGTCATATTTTTTTAATACCCTCTGCCAACCAATTTGTCTTTTAGTCAGACCATTTACATTTAATATAATTATTTATATGTTAGGGCAGCAATCCCCAACCTTTTTGGCACCAGGGACTGGTTTCATGGAAGACAGTTTTGCCACAGATGGGGTTGGAGGGAGATGGTTTCAGGATGATTCAAGTGCATTACAATATAATCAAATTGAAAATCAATAACAGAATAATAACAAGAAATTTTTACACATTTAGCAACCTAACAACATATCTTGGAATAATCCCTGTTTCAAAGAAGAAGTATCAAGGAAATTAAAAATACGTTAAGGTAAATGAAAATAAAAATACAGCATTTCAAATTTTGTGGGACACAGTTAAAGCAAGGCAGGCAAAGAAATTTACAGCACTGAATGCATATATTAGAAAAGCGCAAAGGTTATCAAATCAATATTCTAGGCTCAAGAATTCTCTAGAATTTTCAAGAGTCTAGAAAATAAAGGCAAAATAAACCAGAGCAACTAGAAAGAGGGAAATATTAATATGAAAGACAAAAGCAGAAATTAATGAAACCAAAAATGGAAAAATAACAGAGAAAATTAATAAAATAAAGAGCTGGCTCTTTGAGAAGATCAATAAAATTGGCAAGCCTCTAGCAAGACTGATTTTAAAAAGGGAGAGAAGATACAAATTACCAATATCAGGAATGCAGCAGAAGCTATCACTACAGACCAGGAGACATCAAAAAATAAAGTAATACTGCAAACAACATTGCATACATAATTTTGACAACTTGGATGAAATGGACTAATTCTCAAAAAAATACAAAATACCACAACTCACCCAACAGGAAAGAAATATAGTCATGCATTACATAATGATGTT
Organism: Lepilemur ruficaudatus; assembly: GCA_963574885.1. Classification (NCBI taxonomy): domain Eukaryota; kingdom Metazoa; phylum Chordata; class Mammalia; order Primates; family Lepilemuridae; genus Lepilemur; species Lepilemur ruficaudatus. The sequence continues at coordinate 6,009 of CAUYRT010049269.1, forward strand.
TCGGGTCAACCGTGGACCACATATACAGTGGTGGTCCCATAAGATTATAATGAAGCTTAAAAATTCTTATTGACTAGTGATGTTATCGTCATTCTCAAGTCATAGTGTCATGTATTACTCACATGTTTATGATGATGTTGGTGTAAACAAACTTAATGTGCTGCCAGCTGTATAAAACTATAGCACATAGGCTAGGCATGGTGGCTCACGCCTGTAATCCTAGTACTCTGGGAGGCCGAGGTGGGAGGATTGCTTGAGGTCAGGAGTTCAAGACCAGCCTGAGCAAACGTGAGACCCTGTCTTTACTAAAAATAGAAAAAAATAAGCCAGGCATTGTAGCGAGCACCTGTAGTCCCAGCTACTTGGGAGGCTGAGGAAGGAGGATTGTTTGAGTCCAGGAGTTTCAGGTTGCTGTGAGCTAGGCTGATGCCATGGCACTCTAGCCTGGGCAACAGAGTGAAACTGTCTCAAAAAAAAAAAACAAAAAAATTAAAATAAAAAACTATAGCACTTTCAGTTATGTATAGTACATAATACTTGTTGATGGTAATGAATGATTATATTACTGGTTTATGAATTTATACTATACTATACTTTTTCTCATTACTTTAGAGTATACTCCTTTTCCTTATTTAAAAAATTAAGTTAACTGTAAACAGCCGCAAGCAGGTCCTTCAGGAGGTATTCCAGAAGAAGGCATTGTTGCCACAGGAGATGACAACTCGATGCATGTTGACCCTGAAGACCTTCCAGTGGAACAAGATATGGGGGTGGAAGACAGTGATATTGATGATTCTGACTCCATGTAGGCAATAGGCTATATGTATAGCCTAGGTGTGTAATAAGCTATACCATCTATGGTTATGTAAGTACACTCTATGATGTTTGCACAAGGGCGAAATCACCTAAGCTTGCATTTCTCAGAAGTTATCCCCATCATTAAGCAATGCACAACTGTAGATAATTTGAAAAGCTCTATAACTATTAAGAAAATTGAATTTTTAATTTAAAACAGCCCTAAAAAGAAATCTCCGGGACCATATGGTTTCACTGCAGAATTCTACCAAACATTTAAAAGACAATTAACATAAATTCTACACAATCTCTTCTAGTAATTAGGAGTGAACAATTACCAATTCATTTTATAAAGTTAGTGTTACACTGATACCCAAGCCAGACAAACAATGTAGAAAAATTACAGACCAATATCCCTCATCAATATAGACACAAAAATCCTGAAGAAAACACTAGTAAATAAAATTCAGCAATATATAAAAAGCATTGTACACCATGACCAAGTGAAATTTATTCCAGGGATGCAAAGCTAATTGAATATTCAAAAAATCAATGCACATAATCCACCATACTAACAGGCTAAAGAAAAAAAATCACACAATTCTATCCATTGATGCATAAAAAGCATTTATCAAAATTCAACACCTCTTCATGATTAAAAAAAAAACCTCTTTGAAAACTAGAAATATAAAGGAATTTCTTCAACTTGATAAAGAACAATCTACAAAATACCTGCAGCTAATATTATGCTTATTGGTGAAAGATAGAACATTTTCCCTCTAAGATCAGAAACAGAGTAAGAACATCCACTTTTACCATTCTTATTCAACATGGTGTTGGAAATTCTAGCCAATGCAGAAAGACAAGAAAGAGAATAAAAGGTATACAGATCAGAAAAGAAGATTAAAACTGTTCTGATTTGCAAATAACATGACTCCCAAGGAATCTTCAAAACAAAAACAAAGTCCAAAAAGCTCTTTGAACTAACAAATGAGTCAGTAAGGTTACAGGATCAACACTAGTTGTAAAATCACTTGTATTTCCACATCCCAGCAATTGCATTCCTGGGCACTTGTGTAAAGATATGTGCACACACAAAAAGGTGCATATGAATGTTCACAGAAGCTTTATTCATAATAGCCAAAAACTGGAAAGAACCCAGATGTTGTTCAACAGGTGAATGGTTAAACAAGTGGTGATGCATTCATACCACTGAACACTTCTCAGCAAATTATTGGTCCATGTAGCAACCCCTGGATGAATCTCCCAAGAATTATGTTGAGAGAAAAAAGTCATTCCTAAAAGGTTATGTACTGTATTACTCTATTTACATAAGATTCTTGAAATGACAAAACTATTATTATTATGGAAATGAAGAACAGATTAATCATTTTGAGGGTCTAAGAAAGGGATGTGGATGGGAAGGTGGCAGATGTGACTTTAAAAGGGCAACGTAAGGGATCCTTGCAGTAATGGAAATGTTCCATATCTTGATTGTGTAAATGTCAACATTAGAAGATATTACCACTGGGGGTGACAGTACATTGGATCACTCTGTGTTACTTCTTACAACTGCATGTGATCCTCTATTATCTCAAAATAAAAAGTTTAATTAAAAAAATTAAATATATTGGAAGATTTGTTTATTTGCTCTTGGACATCTGGCTCACGTTGAATTTCAGAGGATGGAACAAACTAACACCTAAGTAGTCAGGGAGCATGGAAACCCGTGGTGTCAAGAATTAGGATAGGATGATACAACAACTTTGTCTTTAAGCCAAGTGGTTATAGAAGAATGGGGGTATCCAGGCAGGATGAGATGTAGGGTGATTAGCAGGTAATAAAGGCCAGTGATTGGAAAGAATTCACAGACAAATGCCTTTGCTGCTTTACCACTCTCTGCCCAAAGACATCACCAGAAGCACAGAAGCCTCTTGACAAACACCATCTGTGAGACAAAGATCCTTCCACTGAATAGCGTACACAGAGTCTTAGTTTCCTGTTTTGTAAATGAATCTCTGCCTACCAGGGTTGTTGTAAAGGATTAAATGAGATAATATGGAGAAAGTGCCTTGTACAGAGTAAACTGTAAATAGTATCAGCTATGACGTGTCTTTCCTCTATCACCTTTAGGCAAATAATTCTACATCGGTGGACCTGAGGATGTGTTCCTCACAGCCACCAAGGAGTGAGGCCTGTGCTTGCAAAAAACAATGTAGCAGACCACAAATCCAAATTAGTTTTGTTGCTAGTACATAAAAGTCAAATAAAAACTCATTTTCAAAACTTATAAATTCAAATTGCTAAAGTGTTTTCTATAACTTGACCATTGAAATATTAAAGAGCATTAAAAGCATTTATCCTGACAGCCATTTTAATGTTTGATTAACAGTAGGGAATGTTCTTACACTATTTAATACTCAGTAAGCACTCCACAAATGCTCACGAAGAGAAAATCCATATTATTGATTATTGAAATATTGAAAATCTCAGGCAAGCCAGATGGCTGTATCTCCTTTCTCATGGCAGACTTACCCTCTAGGGCAAAACTGTTTACTTCTGAGTGCTTGAGATTTGTGAATTGCATTTGTAAAATTGGAAATGGTAAGAGTTCATTCATTCAACTCAGATAAACATTTGTTCAATTCTGGCACTGTGATATGTGCCGAAACAAAAATGAGCAGTGTTGGCAATAAAGGGCCATAGATCCCACGGTCAAACAGTGTGCATAGTGCCATTAGGAAGCAATGGAAGTAGAAGGTAGGGTGTTATTCAGGAAAAGCCTTCTAGTGGTTACAGGTGAAATAACCCTGGAATTGGGTCTTAAAATACTTAGGTGGGTGATGTGGTGTTGCAGGGGGGTGATGGTAGAGGGAAATGAAGCAATAGGACAAGTAAGGAAAGGCAAAAAAGAGAGATCATCTGGGGCAAAGTGAAAAGGGAGTATATATTCAGCACGTGTCTGTGTTGAGCAGAGAGCAAGAGATTTAGGTGAGAGCTAAAACTGGAGCGCTGAGGGGCAGGATGGGGCTCGATAACGTCAGGCTTTATTGGTCCTACTAGGGAGTATAGACCTCGTCCTAAAAGCAAAAGGGAGCCACTGAAGGAAGTTCATGCCAGCTGCTTGGTGGGAGATAGATGGCAGACAAAAGGAAACTGGAAGCAAGAAGAGCATTTTAATAATCCAGGGAACAGACAGGAACAGAGAAGGAGATCAGCAGGGGCATACGAGAGATTCCAGGGAGGTCAAGTCCACGAGTCGTGGTAGCTGATTGGCTTTAGGAGGTGAAGGGAGGAGAGAAAACAAGGATGACCCCCAGGTTTCTGACTTGGATGGTGGTTTCATTCCGTGGACTGGGGCACAGGTTTTACGGGAAAGGCGAGTGCAATTTGGGGTGTGTTGAGTTTGAGCTGCCTGAGTGACATCCAAGGGGGAGAGATCTTGAAGGAAGCAGTTGGCACTTAGGGGGACAACCTGGTGTAGAGATAGAAACAGAAGGGTTGTCAGCACGTAGGTAGAAGGTGGAACCATGGACGTGAAAGAAATTACCAAAACAGATTGAGAAGGGATGGGACCCAAAGACCCTGAGGAATGATAGCATTTGGAGGTGGGGGTGGGGAGGAATCCTCAGAGAGGGAGAGGGAAAATGGGGAAATGGTGGAGTCAGGGAGATCAAGAGGAGATTTTCAAGAAGAAAGAAGTGATCCGTGGAGACAAATGTTGTGTAAAAGTCAAACAAGGTAAGGCTAAAAGAAGTCCTTTGCATCTGACAGTTACGTTATGTGAAATAAAATACCTTAATCTGCTTCGCTGTAATAACTGTTTTACTATATATATATATATATACACATATATATATATCCTATGTTGTAAACCTCAAATATACAAATAAAATTTATTTTTTTTTATTTATTTATTTATTTATTTATTTATTTATTTATTTTTGGAGACAGAGTCTCACTCTGTTGCCCGGGCTAGAGTGCCATGGTGTCAGCCTAGCTCACAGCAACCTCAAACTCCTGGGCTCAGGCGATCCTCCTGCCTCAGCCTCCCGAGTAGCTGGGACTACAGGTATGCACTACCATGCCTGGCTGATTTTTTCTATATATTTTTAGTTGGCCAATTAATTTCTTTCTATTTATTGTAGAGACGGGGGGTCTCGCTCTTGCTCAGGCTGGTTTGGAACTCCTGACCTTGAGCGATCCTCCCACCTTGGCCTCCCAGAGGGCTAGGATTACAGGTATGAGCCACTGCGCCCGGCATAAAATTTATTTTTAAATAAAAGGAAAAAAAAAAAAAAGAAGGTCTGTGGCACCCTGTTCTAGAACCATTTCATTGAAATTGTGGACTATGCTTGGGAAAGTTGTTACAGGGGAAGTTGAAAGTTTAAAGAGGAAACCATAGCAAGGAAAGCATAGCATACAAAGTGTAGCTAGAATTAGAAATGTACGACATAAAGGATCCTTTCAAGGATCGTATCCAGGAAGGGAAGGAAGAGAAAGGGAAGCACTGGGGGAGAAGAGGAGAAAGACCACAGGTGGGGGTGGAGGATGCTTTTTAAAGATAAGAGAGAGCTGAGCCTCTTTACAGCACATGGGAATGGAGCCAGCTGGGTGAGAAGAGGATGCTATAATACAGAGCAGGAGTAACACGGACAAGTTCCTGGAGGAGACATTTGGATGAGGAAGACAAGAGGAGGGACGGACAAGCGGTACACTGGAGAAAGGCTGCCTGGAGGTGAAACCCAAGGAACAGAGGTGCTGGGTGGAGCGGATCCTCCACTTTCTCTCCGAAGCCGAGGCCAGCGGGTCTAGGCAGAAAAAGGCGGGAGGGGAGGGACGAAGGTTTAGCAGGGCAGATGTGGAGGGTATGGGGCAGAGACAACATGACCATTTTCCTGATGGTTCGAATTAAACCCTGTAAATGAATAAGAACATTCTGTTAGGAAGGAAAAGGGGACTTGTTCAGGCTGCAGCCTCTGGAGGTGGTTTTACTCTGAAGAAATAACTTATGTAGAACTCCTGTTGCCTGCTATTTTTTTTTTCACACTTCTGGGTTCGTTTTAATTAAACTGGCCTTTGTTCTTGCGAGTGATCAAGGAGTAGTCTTAGATGAAGCATGTCACAGCAAGCCAAACAGCTACACTCATTTCTCCCCGTGGATCGAGTTAGCAGCCGCCAAAGGCCCATCATCACTCTGCCTATTAAAATGACACAACTGTCCTTATGGTGGAGAATTACAGTACGCCTGGTGTGGCAATCTGCAGAGGTCATTAAGGATGCTTGTGGAAGGGGTGAGGTTCCTGGCACTGCAAGTCTGCTCTGTGTCACAGAGGACTGTGGCAGAAAAGCTCTGACAAGAGAGGGTACCACGTCCCTTTGGACAACAGATCACGGGGCTGAGCAAGATGCTTATCTGGGCTTGTCCACCTCTGGGAAAAAAAAAAATAAAAAGATGGTCTTGGAACAATTTGAGCAGGAAGACAATAGGATTCTTTATTTCTTGGCCTAGGAATGAATGAATCTTTATCCTAAATGCAAAGCAAGCATTAAATCCAAGGACAATAAATGGTGAGCTTGACATTCCAGGAACAATGACAGGCTTTCTCTGTGTGCTCACAGTGAAAACAGTCCCACAGGGCTTCAAAGAGACATGTGGATTTCTTTTTCTCTTCTTAAGTAAACAAAATTAAGAGAGAGCAAGCACTTCCTACAGCTGTGCATGCTCAGAATTTCTCGCTATCCTCTCCCAACCCTGACCCCAACCCAGCGAGCCTTGTCTGTTCTGCCTTAAAGCAGCATGGACACGTGGTGGCCTTGAGGTTGAACTTGAAGCTATCCAGGTACTCCCATTGAGAGCAAGGTTGACATATTCTCTAAAGCACAATGAACTTTCCTAAGCCCCTTGTACCTTGTGGCCTTTTTCCATTCTTTGAAGATAAACATACGTGTGTTTGAACAAACCCCAATATCGACCATGTATGTTTAGAACATTGATGAAGCTGATGGGGAGGTCAGACAACTGACACTGCAAAAGTGTGTCTTGTGATCCTCTGAAGAGCAAGCTCCTTGATGCATTTTAAAAATTAGTTTTTATTTATAGAAATAAATGAATTTGTTCTTCTAGTACAAAGTGGCATACCAGTGTTTCTTTAGGTCAGCCTTCAACTCCTGAAGGAGAACCTTCATCCTATTAATAAAAACTAGCATGAAAAAACCCGGTGCTGGTCAGGATGGGACCTGGAGTGAGCTGCCCCCCTGCTCTCCGCTTCCTGTCGGGCTGGCAGAGTGCCATCCCCACAAAACGTCTTGCCTTTGTAGAGGCCGGCAGGGCTCATTGTGGAGTCACCTCTTGCCACTTCTCAGAAATCATTCTTGAGTCAGGGAACTGCAAATAAAGTTTGTTCCACATCACATGACCCCTCCTCCCACAACATCCCTCCTTGAGTCCCATGGTCTACAAATTCCCACAAGGTCAAGTCAAGGACATGCGGTCACATGCAGAGTTATGGAAACAATACACATAGAGCCGGTTGTGCTGCAAGCTGAGAGAACAAAAATTTCTCTAATTCCATGTAGGATTTCACATGGGACTGCTTCTCTTTGGCAGAGAGTTGTCCTTTTCCCAGAGCAAGCCTAAAGTGTGTCCAATCCTTCGGGGCAAACAATTCTGGTTCAGTTCTGTGAATATTTCTGCAAGGAAACTAATATTTGCTACATATAATGAGGGACAAAAGAAATTGAAAATCAGGTTTGGCCACCAATGACCTTACAATCCAGACGAAAGATAGGAAACACATACACTGTACACCCATGAAATAGTTTGTTGATTCATTCACGCAATCAAAAAACGTTTATTAAAGATCGGCCTTGTGACAGGCACTACACAAGATACTGGAGAAATAACAAATCAGTAAGTGTTGTCTTCAAAAAGCTTGCAGTCTAGCTGCTGGAAACAGACCCATCAATAAACATATGCTCTGTTGACAGGGGATGGGTCAGGGTCGGTGTTAACAGGAAATTGTTAAAGACAGAAATAACTTAGACATCCAATAAGTATTGGAGGAGTTCACTGCAGAAGAAGTGAGCAAGTACAGCAGAAATCAGGGAAAGTACATAGGATTTGGGGTTTTTTTCTTTTAAATTTTATTGTGCTAACAACATTTAACATGAGATCTATCCTAATAGATAAACGTTTCAGTGTACAATAGTACAATATTGTTATCCATGGGCACAGTGTTGTACAGAAGATATTCATCTTGTGTAACTGAAACTGTACACCACTCAACAGACACTCCCCATTTCCCTCTCTTCCCAGCCCCCGGCAAGCACAATTCTACTCTTTGCTTTCATGAGTTTGACTATTTTTCAGATCCCTCATGTAAGTGGAATCATGCAGTATTTGTCCTCCGTGAGAACTAAGTAGGTTATATACACGTAAGGAAATGTGCTTAGAATAGTGCCTGTCACATAGTATGTTCTCAGTGAATAGAGATGATTATTAAATATAGAAAAAGTACAGGGAGATATGATAATAATGCCTGGCACTTAGTGCATGCTCACTCTGTGCCAGGGAATGGAATAAATGCTCTACAAGTATTTAGCAATTTCATTTATACCAAAATATTAACAAGGTGTCTCTGGGTAGTGGAAGCACCAAGTGATGGCTGGGCAAGATTTCTCCCTGACCCTGCTTAATAGCTTCCATTAGTTCCTGTTCTAGGTCAGATACCTAAATGCAGAGCCTGAGACAGGGGTTCCAGTTTTACATAATTTATTGAGTAAACTCTCAGAAGAGAAAGAGAGAGGGAAGAAGATGGGGCAGGGAAAGAACTAGACAAGAACGTGGTCTCACTTGAGTTCTAGCCTCAGCCTAATCTCACAGGGAGCACTGGAGTGTCAACTGTACCACAGAGTCGGTTCTGTTTGAGGCAAGGAGACCACCTTTGGTACCAGTCATTGGGTGCAGGCTGCCCCTGGGCTGGGGGTGGTGAACTTAATGCCCCTTGTGACTCCAGTCAACCTAAGGCAGGTCTCTGAAAGGATAAAGGAGCAGCTGTAAGCTGTTAGCAGCCCGTACTCACAGTTGGCTCAGTCACACGGACCCGGGTGCTGCCTAACAAGCTTACTCCAGACTTAGTGGCTGAAAACAACATTTATTCATTTTCCTTACAAATCTACAACTTGAGCAAGGCTTGGCTGGGACAGTTTGTCTCTGTGTTATGTGATATCAGCAGGGGTAGCTTGAAAACTGGGGGTGACGAGTGCTGGGGACTGGAATCATCGGAAGCCTCAGGACAGCGGTTGGTGCTGGCTGTCAGCTGAATCTGTGGTTTCTCCATGCAGCTGCTTGGCTTTCTCATGGCTCTGGATTCCAAGAGGGAGCCTCTCAAGAGAACAAGGAGAGGGTGCTTGGTATCTTTATGACCTACCCTTGCAAGCCCCAGTGTGTCCCTCTGCCGTACTCTATTGGTCAAGGCACCCGTAAAGGTCCGCCCAGGTTCAAAGGGAGGTGAGTGCTAGGGACTAAATGTGTCCCTGCAAAATTCATGTTGAAGCCCTAATCTCAATGTGATGATATTTGGAGGAGGGAACTTTGGGAGATAATTAGATTTAGATGAGGTCCCGAGGGTGAAATCTTCATAATGGGCTTCATGTTCATCTCAGAAGAGGAAGAGAACTGAGCCCTCTCTCTCTGACATGTAGGGGCACAGCAAGAAGATGGCTGTCTGTAAGCCAGGAATAGGGCTCTCCCCAGAACACGGCAATGCTAACATGCTGATCTCGGACTTCCCAGTCTCAGGAACTGTGAAAAATAATTTAATTGTACACTTAAAATGGCGTAAAGCCATGATATGTAAATTACCCTTCAATAAAGGGGAAAAAAAATAAATTACCATAATTCAACAAAAAAAAAAGAACTGTGAAAAATAAACGTCTGTTGTTCAAGCCCCCTGGTCTATACGATTTTGTTACAGCAGCTTGAGCAGACTAAGACGGGAGGCATATTAGTCTGCTAGGACTACCATAATAAAATACCACAGACTGGGTGGCTTAAGCAACAGAAATTTTGTTTTCCCACAGTTCTGGAGCCAAAAGTCCAAGATCAAGGTGTTGGCTGGGTTGGTTTCTCTGAGGAGACTCTCCGTGGCTTGCAGATGGCCACCTCCTTGCTGCGTCCTCCCATCATCATCTCTGCGCACACGTGTCCGGTCTTTCCCTGTGTGTCCAGATTTCCTTTCTTTATAAGGACAATAGTCCTGATGGATAAGGGCCCACCCTAAAGATTCATTTTAGCTTAAGCATCTCTTTAAAGACCTTAACTCCACACAAAGTCACATTCTGAGGTACTGGGTGTTAGGACGTCAATATATGAACCTGGAGGGGGGCACAATTGAGCCCAAGACAGACAGAAGGGAACACAGACCCCACCACGCAGGGGGGAAGGGACAATGTCACACTGTGGGAAGAGCATGTGGAATATGATCTATCATGGGGATCACCTTTGGAAAATACAGTCTGCCTCAGGCACCCACATCTACTCTAGTGCCCTACCCTTTGATCTTTGATAAGAACAAGTCTCAATATAAATAAAATGTTTTAAAAATGAAACTGTGATACACTCTCCCTAGTTGTCACCTTCCAACTAGTTTGTTCTTTCTACATGGAAAGTCTGAAGCCACCAATATCTCTGGGTGATGGAATTAAGGATGCTCTATTGTTTTTAATAATAATATATATGCAGTCTTACAGATAGATTACATGTTATATAAAGTGAATAGGTTTAGAAAAAAACATGTTATAACAATAATGCACTGAAGAAAAGTGGCATTGGTTAAGAACTACTTAAACTCCCAAGCATAATTTGAACTGTGGCCAATTAAAAGAAAACTGCTCTATCCTGAAAACTGTGTTTCAGAAATAACATCCCCCACATTGGAAGATGGTTATCTTAAAAATATTTTTTCATTGTTCTTTATCTGATTAGAAATTAATACATGCTTGGCAATCGCTGTTGATTACCTATACAACATTCCCTATCTTTTTTTTTTGGCATACTTTTCTTTTTTATTAAAATATTTATAATCAAGAATACATTTAAAAATTTAAAAATAAAAACGTATAAAATTATGTACAGTGAAAAATATCCTTTTCACCTCTGTCATTTGCCCAGTTCCCACCACTTTTCTTAGCATATCTTTCCAGAATTTCATTTCTTGTCAAGCAAATACAAATATAGGTTTTCCTCTCTGTCTTCCTTTTTTTTAAACAAAATTGAATTTATTTTCCAGACTCTTGTGCACACCTTGCTTTTGTTACTTTGTTTCTTAAAGATCTTTCCATACTTAGTCATAGATATGGCTACATCTGTGATACGTAAATTTATTAGATTGCTCTCCATAGCACTATGCCGAAAGAATGTACTGTCACTTTGGTATTTTTGCAAATCTGATTGTTGAAAAATGGTATCTTTGTGTAATCTAAATTTATATTTATCTTAATCTGTGTGATTACAAGCATTATTTTAGATGTTTAGAGGTATTTGCATTTCCTATTTTGTGAACTATCTATTCTTTTCCTTTATCCATTTTTTTCTACTGGATTATGGGTCTTTTTGAAAATTTATTTCTAAGACCTCTTTATATATTAGAGGAATTAGCCCTTTGTCAGGGATATGAGTCCCATTCTATTTCTGAACCTCAATTTTTTTCAGGTATTAGACTAGTTAAAACATCTTGATGCACATGCTTACTGTGGAAAACTTGGAAATTAGAAAAGGAAAAATAAACAATTAGGACAATCTCACGAAATAGATCTCAATGTTGATTTAAGCAGAAAACTTTCCTTGACCTATTAATATTTCTTTAAAAAGATGAGAGTTGCAGAAAAAAAAGGAAAGGAAGGGAACATTTATTGAGCATCTACTATATACATTTTACTCACGTAACCCCATTTATAATCCTTACAACAGCTCTGTCAGGTATTTTATTTCCATTGTATACCTAAAAAACTTGAAGCTCAGACAGGTTAAAAAAAACTGGACCAAGATCACAGAGCTAGTGAAAGATAGAACTGGGGTTCCAACTTGGGTCTGTCAGACCCTAAAATTCCTTCTCATCCCAAAGATCCTGTTGCCTCTCCACCACCTGTGTTTTAAGAGTAGGCAGTTACATGCTTGAAGATCTGTTACAGTTGACTAACGGCCACCGTTAACTGGGAGGATGACAATCATGTGAGGATGAAGAAGAGGACCTCATTGTTGTTCTGAATGCCATCAGAATGCATTCACTCTCAGGCCTGGAACATTTCGCAGGGCTGGAGCTGTCACATTCATCAGGAAGCAGAGCTCAGCTGGCTGCTTCTGGCTCCTGGCCATGTGCAGACAACCGCAGGTCGTTTGTCAATGTTCCCTGGGGGTGCCTGCTTCATGTTAAAATCCTGGCAAGGTGCCTCGTTCCACTGTATAATTTCACTGGCCACAGCAAGGCTGACTAAATCCTATTGATGCTTCTGCTAATTTCATGGGTCCTGCAGCCTGGAAGGGCCAAGAAACAGAACAGGGCACACCCAAAAATGAAATCCAAAGGCTGCAGGCTCCTCTGGTTTTGTGACATAGGTAAACATTTCATTGTCAAACTGTCAACATGTAGTACAGGCAGGGCTTTCTTCTGGGCCAGAATAGAATGGTAGAACTGGAATGGAACAGCAATCATTCCCTAAATATGGTGTTTTCAAACTGCGCTCAGAGGAGCCCTGAGATGGTGGTGGAGGTTTCCCCAGGACCCCTGCTGGGGGACGCAGGAGTGTCAGTCAGGAAAAGCTGAACAGGTGAGGATCTTGGTTTCAAGCCTTGTCTTAGTCCATTCAGCTGCTATGACAAAATACTCTAAACTGAGTAGCTTAAAACAGAAATTCGTTTCTTACAGTTCTGGAAGCAGAGAAATCCAAGATCGAGGCAGAATCTGGGTGTGACAAGGTTGCTTTCCAGCTCTTGGCATCACTGAGCTGTGTCCTTACATGGTGGAGCAGGAGAGGGGTCCCTCCTGGGCTTCTGTAATAAGGGCACTAATGCCATTCATGAGGGCTTCCCCCCATGATCAAATCATCTCCCCAAAACCCTACTTCTTAGTACTGTCACAGTGGAGGTTAGTACTCAACACGTGAATTTTGGGGGAACACAAACAGACCATAGCACAGCCCAAGTTCAACCAGCTCAGTGTCCCTTCTGTCTATGGCTTCCCCATCAGGTTTATTTGGAAAGGGCTCCCAACTAAAACAAGTCTGAGAACCACTCATTTTACTGGTGTCGAAACCGAGGCTCAGAAAGGGTGTCACATGGGAAGTTAGGGGCAGGACAAGGACAGGTTGCTGCCCACTCTGCCAAAGCTCTCTCCACTATCTGGGCTCCCTTACCACCATGAGTCCTCCTGTTTTCTTTGTCCCTAGCCCTTCTTCTCAGGAATTTGCAGCCCAGTACTTCCCCAAGCCCTCAGCTGTGGATCAACTCATCCTGCATTCTCAAAAGCCCCTCTCAGAAGCCAAGCTCTCAGTGAAAGTGTTCTTGCCCTTTCCCTAGTCTGCCCCAATCACAGCATATCCTGCTTAGCCCAGGGCCAGGCTGGGCCTTGTTGAAATCTAAGGCAAAGGGAAAAATGTGTGCCTCTATATGCACGTGTCAAAATATCCTCCCATGTTTTGAATCAAGGGGAAACATTAGTAAAAGCTCTACCATTAAAACAAAAAAAATAAAAACAAAACCCTTATTTATATACAAAGCTCTGTGATGTCCAATTTATTTGCTCACCATCTCCCCATTATCAACCCTCATATGCCACACACCCCCCCCACCAGGGGGAGGCAACAGCAAGTCAGAGCAGGAACCAAGGGCTGATTGGAAATGGCCTTCCATGTGGCACAGTTACACACGGTCATAAAACTAACAAACAGGCAGCAACAGCTTGTCTGTGTGTACAATTCTGATATTTTGTTCATCATGGAGTTTTCACATGCATTCTGATGTTTTTCAGGTATTGCATTAAAATGTTCATCTTGATTACTCTGGTATTTTTTAGTGCTTCCTTAAATTTTGCGCCTCACTTGCCCTCCCCCAATGCCTTGCACAGTCTGCCAGCTCCTCCCCACCACGGGGATTTCCAGGCCCTTGTCTAGTCATTTATAGAACCCAAAGACACAATAGCCCACACAGTCAGCCAGCATTTTGCCTCTTGTCCCCCTTAAAAATCCTGAATCCGCATTGTTATTTAATTATTTATCTTAGCTCTCTTCCCCTACTCAGCTACAAATAAGGAGTTCTTTCTCAAATCATCTTTTTTGGAAAGGGATATGTTTTCTGTAGCTGCTGAATCAGAATGGGGCAAGACTTGGTTACCTACAGGACTAAGTCAGACATGTAGACTCCAGAAAATAATGTGAAGGAGTTTCCAATATGCTTATATATGGTTTGGATTTCCCAATTTATCTTGTATTCCCGAAACTTCTTCAGTCTTGGCAATTCCTTGTTTGGATGGAAATAATGTGGAATTTGGGGCTTGCTTGGTATGGCATTCTCAGATACCTCCATGCCTTTACAGCTATTGATTTTGAAATAGTCAACACTGACTTGGCAATTGTATCCCAAGGGAGTATGTGAGTCACCTAAGGGACCAATGGCAACTAGATTATGCAACGTCCCCCGCTTTGTGGCATTCCAATACAGGTGCAAAAACACCAGGTTAAAAGAAGGACAATAGTGTTGTTTTGCTCTTTTCCTGCCTTCTGCAATACCTTGGAAGTGTAGTCAGCAACATGCGTAGCCACTTGTTTACCGGAATTGGTCCAAAGTGCTGGTAGCAGTTGGTTGTGGCTGGCACTCAGCTCCCTCAGCCTCACCAGCCTTCTCCAAGTCCTGGGGCAAACCAGCTGCAGGAAGCAGGCTTCAGATGTGAGAGCCGGGAGTTTCTCACACATTGCCTCTGCCCTTTGATGTTTATGTGCCCCTAGTCTTGCTCATGTCCCTAAATCTGGGATGTCCCTCCTGAATTCTACTTCCTTCCTTCATGTTCTCATTAAGGCTGGAGGGGCTCTGTCTCTAGGGAGCCTTTTTAGATGCTCACATCTGGATTTTGTTATCCTTCCATGCCGTGGTTAGAAGCTGAGACTGCCATTGGGTGGGTGTGAAAATCGGCAGTGAGAGCCTATCTGCAGGACACTGATCCAATGAAGTTGATATCCACTTTAATTTCTTCATTGACTTTTTAGCCTTACCTAACTCGCATCTTATTGTCAGTATTTACTTTAGGAATTACAATATACATTCTCAACTTTTCACAGCCAATTTAGAGTGAATATTGATGATTTCATGTAAAATATAAAAACCTGCATCACTTATATAATAGTTTGTATTACATCTACATATATTATAAATCCCACATTATGATGTCATAATTTTGGGTTTTTTTAATAGATCATGTCTTCCTGTTTCTTCATATATCAATTAATTTGAGATGATATCTCGGATATTGTAAAAACAAAAGCATACGTTGTAGAGACTTTGAATTCTGTTATGTTTCTCTGAAGGGTAATTTTTTTTCTTTTTTTTTGTGGCGGTTCCCTGTGCGTGTATCATTCCGAGATCAGCCAGAGATTTAGACAGGGTTTATAAGCAGAATTTAGGGTTTTCTCTCTCTGATTCTGTCCTTTGTAGGATTTTCTTCTTGCCTCCCAGCAGCTTTGGTTGCCCTGAATTCTGTCTTTTCGTTACTTAAGCCAGTAAGACACAATGTTCCACTGGTTTTATTCACTCCACAGGGCACACATTGGGGCCTGCTCTCATGCTAAACGTGGTAAACAATGTTTTAAAAAATTTTCAAAGAAGAATTGTACCCAAGACCATTTACTTCATCCCTGAATCAACTCTCTGCCAGTATCTGTGTGCTTTTTTTCACTCTCTCGTGACTTCAGCTAATTGCTGTTTGTTTTATTTTGTCCAGATGTTACAGTTGCTGTCTTTATGAAGCTTGGCTCAATAGGAACTACTAGGCCAGTTCAGAAGAAGAGCTCTCTCAAATGCTGTTGATTTTGATCTTTCTTTTAATGTGGAATTGGGATGGGGTAGATGGGGGAACAATTTGAAGTTTTATTAACAACCTGGTGATGGTTTCAGCGTGATGAATATTTTGGGGTGCCTTGTAAGCCAGTTCAAGAGAATGAGAGATTTTTCATTCCTACCTTCTGGCCTGCAAAATACGACTCTCTATTGGCTTTCGCCTGGAAAAGAAGGGGTTAAACTCATTACCACAACTGACAGGGGAGGGGTAGAAACACAATTCTGTGCTTGGTTGCAACCTTGTCTCTGCTACTTCACTTTGTCCCCACGCCAACCCCAGGGATACCCTTGATGTGATGTTCCTCACTCTCCTCTTACAGGTGAGAAAAATGAAGCTCAGAAAGGTACAGTGTAATTTGCCTAAAGTCACATCTCCAATAAGAGCAAACTCAGTTTGTCTGGCTCTAAACCCTGATTTCTTTCCACTTTCGTCGACAAATTTGGAAATTTCTGGCTTCTACCTCACATTTCCTTTCTGACTTTTGACCACGTTGGTGGAC
Source organism: Lepilemur ruficaudatus (assembly GCA_963574885.1). NCBI lineage: Eukaryota > Metazoa > Chordata > Mammalia > Primates > Lepilemuridae > Lepilemur > Lepilemur ruficaudatus. The sequence goes on from CAUYRT010049269.1 coordinate 22,410, forward strand.
TCTAATTTCCTTGTCTATCAAGATAAAACTAACAATTGCTCTCTTGGTACCAGGCCCGGCCCTGCCCCACCCTTCCAAAGTAGACCAGATGATTTAAGGGCCCTGGAGTTTCTACTGAATCATGAACTCTACACTTTGAATACTGTGAGGATGACTCACCTTCAAGGTCCTTTGTTTTAATCTAGGAATTTCTGAATTTCAGGCAACCTTACCTTTGAAGCTCCTGTCTCAGAACTCCTATGGCTCTTGTCCTACCCCATATTCGACACTTTTTGTACACTGCCTTCTAGTGTGAATGATCTATGGTTCATAGATGCAGCAGTGGTATCCAAGAAATAATAAAAATAACAACAGCAACATAAACAAGACAATAGCATTGCGTGATATCTGAAGTATGGCTTTTATTTTCCAAGCTCCTTTTATAGCTTTATTATTTTATTTGATCTGCACAACACTTTGGGTCTCCCTCTGTTTTCCTTTCTCCCTCTCCAGATAAAATACTAATTAAAATGTTTGTGTCTTTTTACTTTTATTAGAACATTACTTCTATTTTAGACAGGCAATTCTGAGATGCAAAAGAACACAGAATTCCTAAGAGATTCTCTGTTCCTCACTGTCAGAGATGACTTCCTGTTTTCTTTGCATTCTGTTCATCGAGTTCCATACTTAAAGTCAGCACTTTACAAAAATAAGACTAGAACTAGCATTTATTAAGTTTTAATACAGTATCTCATTTAATAAATGGTGTATGAACAAATGTCAGAAAGTTCAGGCTCAAATTCCAGCCCTGCCACTCACTAGTACTGTGGCCGAGTTCCTTAACTTCTATGGGCTTATGTTTTCTTATTTGTAAAATCTGAGCAACAATCCGGAGTTGTGAGAAGTGAGGTTACATTTCAAGGAAAACTGAGTACAGTGTCTGGAGCAGCACGTTTTCCAAAATACCAATTCACTGATTTGTAAGTGAGGACAAAGGCATTTTCTGCTGTTTTTTAAGATGGAAAAACTGAGGCCCAGATACACTGACTTGTCCAAAGTCACAAAAGTCAGCAGCGACAAAGATTTCCCCCCGTTTTCCATCCACTGGCTTTCAGTTAGGCTGCGGCTGCCCTAACCCTGACCCACACGTTTACGTAGACACATAAGTAACGTTAGCAATCATAAAACATTCTCTGCCACATAGGAAGACCCTGCTATCTGCTGGGCACTGTCAGTTGCTGCACTCACATTATTCAAACGTAACAACAGCCCTGCAACATAGTTGTTAATACACCTGATTTACAGATGAAAACAAAAAAGGAGATTTTGAAATGTCCAACATCTCAGTCAAGGCGTCACAGTCAGTGACACAGTCAGTAAATGGCAGATCTGGTATTTGAACACACTTTACAAGGCCCATGCCCTTCCCATTAATTTTTCTTCCTTATGCTACCTTCCCAAAGGAAAAACAAAATAACATGGAACGGTAAAAAACTCTGGGGAGAATTCACACTGTTCAGTCACTTGATCAATGTATTCAGGGGCAAAAAAATACCCATCATTCATTTTCAGCCTACTTGGTGCAGTTCATAAGTGGCTTATCAGGCAGTGCTGTTTCTGTCTACCCGCGGTGCAAAGCAGAGGGAAGACTTGGGAAGGCAGCTCGCACAGCCGTGACGAGCAAGGTGGGTCCAGTGTAACAAACCCACTGAATAAATGCCAAGGTCATATGGGCTCCAACACTGTTTTTAGGAGAAACACAGTGAACTGAGTCATTTAGGTATAAACGTGGGTTTCTTCTCAGTAGAACCAGACTTCCTGCAACTGGAAGAAGAATATAACCTGGACCGATCTGTTTGCTTGTGAGGGTCGACTCCCAGCTGACGTGTTTTGGTTGTTCTTGGCTCTACAAACAAACGGCCATGAGGGAGTCATTGCTATAGCTTCCCCAACTTGGCAACCAAAGTTCCCGGGTGTTTACTGGGTGTGCTCAATCCTGACAGCTCCTTTCAGCTCTTGGGAAAGACAAAGCCAGAGAGGCGAAGGAGAAAAGCAGGTGGTGGGGTAGGTAAAGGAGTTGTCAAGTGACAAATGAGATCTGCTCTGAACTTCCATGGGACTTAACCCCTGTGCTGATTCAGATGTTTTTCTCAGAGCTTTAGACGTAAGCTCTTCCCATGTAGAAACTTAGATATTTGCATCTGAGTAATCACGGTAGTGATGTGTAACTGTTTCAGGCTATTTCTCTACAGGTCACGTTGATAACAGAGGTGGAATGGGCATGGGGCAAGGCACATTGCACAGTGCTGAGATATACGCGCTGGGCATTTGCAGACCCGTGACCCAAGAGGCCAACCAGCCACAGAAGCAAGAGGATCAGAGAGCAGTTTCCAACCTCAGCACTAATTCTTCATACCGGGCAAAACCTTAGCTTGTCCAGGACAGCAAAAACAAGGCTGAGTTACTAACTATCAGAAGACCTGGGTTCTAGTCTGAGCTCTTCCATTCCCCACTTTGCAACTTGGTGGCCTTAGTTTCCTAAAATGTGGACTTCTGCCCCTTGATACAGAAAGCAGGGGAGCAGCACAACATGTTGAAAATTGCATCAAATTTGGACTCAAAACACCTGAGGGAAGTTATTTAGACTCTCATAGCTGACTCAATGCAAAAGTTATTTTTACACAATTATTTATTACATATTTACTAGGCTCTGGGGATGTGGCAAAAAGGAAAATAGACAAAATCTTGGTTCTCATGGAGCTTACCTTTAAGACAGGCAAATAGACAATAAGAAAATAAACAAACATACAGGCATGGGATGCTGTGCCAGATGGAAGTAAGATCTATGAAAAAAATAAAGTGGGATAGAAGATTGGGCACAGTGGCTTACACCTGTAATCCCAGGGCTTTGGGATGCCGAGGCAGAAGCATTGTTTGAAGCTAGGAGTTTGAGACCAGCCTAGGCAACATAGCAAGATCCCAGTCTCTGCAAAAAATTTAAAAAATTAGCCAAATGTAGTGGCACGCATCTGTAGTCCCAGCTACTTGGGAGGCTGAAGCAGGAGGATCACTTGGGCCCGAGTTGAAGGTTGTAGTACGCTGTGATCAAGCCACTGTACTCCAGCCTGGCAACAGACTGAGACCCTCTCTCTTAAAAAAAAAAAAAAAAGAATAAAGTGAAATATGGAAAAAAGGAGAGATTACCATTTTAGTTAGAGTCCAAATATTATACTATAAGCCTCAGAAAGTTATTTTGAGAAAGCTAAAGGATAATGTGTTTTCAACATACTACATCATGACACTAACATACCATATAGCATTGTCGTGAATGTTGCTGTTGTTGAGTGGCTAAAAGAACCACTTCCCATGAGATGAGAGTGGTGTTTTCAGGCTGTGTCTGTAACTGAGTAAGAAGGCTCAGTGTGCCAATTACTGCTATTTAATTTTCTCTGAGTTCTTTCTATACTGCCCCCTCAGTTTTTTGGTGGTTTTTTTTTTCTTTTTCTTTTTTTTTTTTTTTTTTCATTTCTGCAGTGGGAACTTGACCTTTGGTAGCAGGAACTTAACGAATGTAAAAACTTCTTCCGGGCAGTGAGTGGTATTTGAGGGACTGATACGGAGTCCACAGATCATGTCTGTTCCCGGAGCTTGGGGCTTAGCGCAGGGCTCAGGGCGTGGAGGCAGGAGAAGAGGCCTGTTTGTTTTGGAGAGACCCATCTACCAGGTGGTAGAACCTTCCTGTTCAGGAAATGAGCCCCGAAGCAATCAGGCCAGTGGAATCCCTCTGCCCAGAGCACAACAAAGGGCCCCACTGTGCAGCCACATCCTGGCCCTGCAGGTAGCAGTACTCAGACCGTGCCCTGGCCTGACGCTCAGGCTCAAGGTTCTGACTTACAACTCTGAGAATTAATGGAATGGATTTTAGGGATTTAGGAGAAAGCTAAACATCTGAGAGCTGACTCTCCCTCATCAGAAGCAAAATTCTCTGTTTTGTTGAAGTACAACTCGATATACACTTTTCTAAGGCGTTTCCACCTTAACATCAGGGCAGAACTTCACTGTGCATTGTAGACTGTCTGTCAAGAAGGATACAGATCATTACCCAGTATAATAAACAGCATTATAAGAAATTACAGAATGAAAAAACACCTTAACTGTTTCTGGTTGTCCAGTCAACAGGCATTTTCCAATGTCATTTGAATCCATTGTTGTTTCATATGTTTTTCACCTAAAACATTTTATGGAATGGACTTTTTTCCTAGAAACTTATGGTAATCAGCCTCCCGGGTGGCCCTTAGTAATCCTCACTTCCTGATGTTCATGCCCTGTGTAGTCCCCTCCCGCACTGAATGAGGACTGAGTTGTGTGACCAATAGAATACAGCGGAAGTGACAGTGAGGTTGATTGATTCTTGAGGTTAGGTCCAAAATGGCATTGCGGTTTCCTCTTGGGCTATTCACTCTAGGGGAGATGAGCCGCCATGCCATGAGGACACTCAAGCAGCTCTGCGGAGATGCTCACTGGGACAACTCACCTATAGCCAGGCAGGTAAGGAAGCAGCCGTGGAGGGGGATCCTCTGCCCCAGTTGAGCCTTCCAATGTCTGGAGCCCTGACCGGCATCTGACTACTACCTGATAAGAGACCCTGAGCTACCACCCAGGAAGTCACTCTTGAATTCCCAACCCACAAGAATTGTGAGAGATAATAAATGATGACTGCTTTAAGCCACTAAGTTAGGGATAATATGTTTTACAGCAAGAGACAACTAATACAAAACTTACTCTGGGGTACCAGGATTGAATGGAGGAGACTACAGTCTCCTGAACCAAACAAGCTTGAGTCTCTTCAGACTAAGTACAGGATTCCAATGAGTGCTATACCATCTTGCTCAACATCTGTGTGCCCAACATCACACACAGAATCATTTTCTGTAATTGGCGCTGGCTTTTGAAGTACTCATCGAGGCCCAATCTTTGCCTTTAAGAAACTTGTGGTCATCCTAAGGAACAAGCCTGCTGAGCATTGCCTCTGAGTGTGATCTTACAGATGTACTGGGTTTCACATTGCTCTTACGTTCTATAGACAATGCATTGTACTAATTATGTCATTGGTTGAAGCCTGCTGGAGAGGTGTACATTAACTCCCTGCCACTTCTGTCTTGCTATGTACATGGCCAGAATGGGTTTCCCTTCCCAGAAAAATCCAGCAGGCAAAAGGACACAGATGATGGCAGTTGTAAGTTGAACCAAAAATCTCTGAAATGGTATGAGTTGAGGGTATGTGGATCTTAATCAGAGGGTAGGGGAGTGTCCTTTGTTCTTTGTGCGGTAGGAGATGGCTCAATGTAATTGTCTTGGTGGAGGTCACAAGATTGTATTCGCCAGAGATGGGATGGATCAGAGTCACCAACTATAGTTAAACAGCAATAGCCTGAAGCTGAAAACCTTCCCTTTAAAAGCTCTGTATTTCTGCTTATAGTTAGCAAGAAGGTACTTTAAGATGAGAGTCTCCCATTCTCCTCATTTGCTGGCAAATGAAATAACCTCCTTTTCCTTCTCCTCAAACCACTTGTCTTCGTTCTTCTTATGCAGCCTTGGGGACAAGTGCCGAACTTTCAATCACAGGTCTGCTTCCGTTACCATGGCAAGGCCTCAGCCACAGAAAGGAGGCAAAGATTTAGTCATCAAAATTGTGGCCACAGGATGGTGACAGAGACTCTGGAACAAAGTTAAAGCTCAGGTCTCCAAACAGATGTTTGAATCAGGGCCAGACTGGTAGCAAAGGCTTCCTAGACCTGATGGTTCCTCTTAGCCTCCTAAATCACTTGTGCTTGGAAGAAAAAGGAAGATGCTTAAAGACTGGGAATTCTACTCCTATCCCTCAACCTTAGCCAAAAGGCATGGCAAATTTTAGACCAGTCTCTCCCCAGACCCTGCCACTGCTATCTTGGGGCTGCTGGGCAGGCACAGAGCGGTTGAGCTATTCTGTGTCCGCTCTCTAGGCCTTCTTGTATCTTCTATCGAAGTAAAGAAAACACAGGGAATCTGAGTCCTCTATGGGTACTGGCACTGCCTTTTCACTGGGAAATTCTCCCCCCTGGTAAACAGCTGTTGCCGAGGCCCCATTAGCTTACAATAGTTACACAGGACAGAACATACGGGAAGAGCCACCATGGAGAGTGAATCAACACCTTGGGGATGTGTTTGAGAAACACATATGTTGGTTTCTTCCCTTGCCCAGTCATTCCCTGACATTTCACACTCAAGGTCACACTAGAAAAAATATTTCCCCCAAAGTTTCTCAGTCTTTGTCCGTAACGTCCTTGGAGGCAAGAGCTTTTTCATAGATGGAGCAGGAGTGAAAAATGCTTCGTCCCTTTTTCCCTGTGCTTTTGTTTCTCTGACTTCCACCTGCAGAGGGCACTGATCTTCAAAAAACCCAAAGCACCAAGCCTGGCACTGCGGAAGGCCAGCTGTTCGCCCTGCAGGGAGGGGAAACCCTCAGCAGTTCTCTGTAAATAATTCATAGTGGTGAAATTCAACCATAGAACTTATTAGCATTTATAAATGGGATATTCTCCCCCAAGTAAGGGAAGGAAGCCCCCAAACCATGGCTTATGCTGCCGTTCATGTCTTCCTTTCAGATGTTCCCTCTTGTCCCCATCCTTGGCACCAGGCCTCTAATAGACTTTCTCTGGAAGCAAACCCAATATTGCCTGGTCATGTTTAGTGTCTGAGTAATATCAGAAAAAGGAGAGAATTTTGGTATCCCAGGAGCCAGTCCAGAGACTTTCAGGATCATCAGGAAGCGGCTGTGATGCTTCAGAACTATGTGTTAGTAAACAAGGACAGGAGTTTTATAGTTTCATAAACCTGGTCTCCCATCCCTCTTCTGCCTCTTACTAGCTGTCTGACCTTTGACACGTTATGTAACCACATCTCAGCCTTACCTGGAAATGGAATGAATGATTAATCTTGTAACGTTTTGGCATGGAATAAATTTATCTGGGCATGTAAAAAGCTAGCACTGTACCTAAAAATAGCACAAAATAAGTGCTTTATAAAGTTACTTATAATACTTTTTCTGCCATCCTTCTCTTTAATGATGCCATACAGGATGGCACAATTCCTGGAAGTTTTCCTGTAGAAGCTTGATCATGTACTTTTAATTCAATCTTTGCTTCCCTGAAAAAAATAAACGTTTTCATTTGTCTGGCATCCTTCTAACAAGAAGGAAGAGAAAAGGCCATGTAAGAGTCCGAAAGTAAGCTAACCAAGAGGCCCTGCGGCTCTCTTCACTTTTGTACCCTGGTTCCTATGGAGTTGGGGGTAGGGGGAGTCGGCCCAGTCCCCAGGGCACATGAACCTATGGGGGATGAGTTTGGAAAGTTAACTTTGCCGGAAACTCTCCTATCATGTGAGGTACCCCCCTGTTTGCCTCAAGTGCCTGATGTGTTTCAAAGATAATACAAAAAGCCTAATTTCATAATGAATGGAGAAAGTTCAAAAACAAATCTTGAGTAAATGTACCTCCCTTGTATCCCGGGTTGCTCCCCGACAAGTCACTGAGCTAATTTCATGGAGCAGGCCCAGTTCTAAATCCTGAGACTGCTGGGTCCTTGTCCTCAGTGATCTTTCTATCCAACACAGGACACAAACATAAACAAGCAATTACAACATGGTGAAATAAGCACTATGTGTTTTGAGCCAAGTATCACATGTCTAGGACTAAAATTGTACGAGATGGGCATCTGGGCTCTGTTGAAGATGGCCCCACATCCTTCAGAGCTTGCCATATTTTGACACCAGGATGACTCGTCTGGATGGAACCTTCTTTGAATTCCCTGTTCCTGTCTTGTTATGTGACTTCTGTGCCTCAAAATGGCCAGATACTAGACTTAGAATACCACAAGGATAGATCTAACTTGAGCCTGCACAGTGGGAAAATGGGAAGAAAATTAGATTTTTAATTCTTTTTCTAAATGTGATTTTAGAATTTCTAAAGGTCTCATGACAAAATAGGATGTACTTTTAAGACCTGGCATTTATCAACCATCTCAGTTTGCCTGGAACTGTCCCAGTTTTAGCACTGAAATTTGCATGTCCTGGGAAATTTCAGTCCAGGACACACTGGAACAGTTGGTCATCCTAGCTCTGTTTTGAACACAGCAAAACCAGCAGAGCACTGAAAAAAAGTGTACCTACCTAGTGCTAAAGCCCTGACCCAAGAATGCATAAAATCATAAATAGTTAACTTATGAGGCCTGATTTGCTTCTTGAGTATGAATGGGAGGATAGTAATATTTAACAAATATAAACTCTGAAAAGTCATGAATACATATGTAACTTTATGCAAGAATACCAGAAATTGTGATTTCTTTGTTCTTAACAAAATTGCCTAGAACACAGTCTCCTAAGTTAATGAGAGTGACTCGGATTGACCTGTTTCTGGGGAGGCTTAACAACACAGCACAAAGGTTGAGAGTATGGGCATGGGTATGAGACAGATCTGGCTTCAAATCGTGGCTTTATTGCTCACGTGCGGAGGGACCAAAGATAAATTTCTTAATCCTCTGTGCATTAATTCCTTTTTCTGCAAAATAATAATATCTCCTTTGAAGTGTTGTTCTATAAATTAAAATAAAATTATCATAGTGCATGGAATATGATGAGTGCTTAGTAAATATAACTGCTATCAAAAAACAAAAGCAAAAACAAAACCTAGCATTTTGTTGTCCCTGGGGGTACCAAGTGGAGATAACAAGGAACTAAGATTTAGATAGTTCAGAAAAACAATTTTTTGTCTTGCAATATTAGGAATACCTATTTAAGGTCCCCATTTTATTTTCATATGTTCCCACAGCTGAAAAGGGCCATGGGCTGAATGCCTTCATTTGCTCCTCCAAATCCACCCTCCATCTTTCTTTGTCCTTTTCTGTGCCCTAGCAGACTGGCCCATGTGGTCTCTAATAGGCTTCCTGGCCTCTGCATTCCAGTTGAATTTGGCTTAAATCTTCTGGTTGCATCTCTCAACTGAAGGTCAGAGTTTCCATCAAGAGAGGCCCTCTGCACCCAGCCGTCTCTGTCTCCTGGTTCTGGAAACCCCACTCCTTTCACCTCTTCAGGCTCAAGGATGCTAATGGTCGCTGTATGTTACCAGCCTCAGGGCTTTCTGCACCCGAGTTTGGGATTTCCCAATAGTCCTATCACACATTTGTAAATCTTCCTTTTGTAAACTCTCCTCAAACTATCCAACAGAAAGTGCCTTTTGTATCCTGCTGGAACCCTAACTGATACAAGCATTAAGAGAACATCTAGCTTAGTAATTTCCAGGTTTGGGAACGAGTTCTTGACTGGCCACATCAGAGCTACCTAGGAAATTCTTTGAAAATACAGATTCCTGGACCTCATACCTAGAGGACTGATATGGTGAGTCTTAGAAATCTGTATCTCTAACACCTTGTTTGCTGTTTCTGATGCACAGCCGGATCTGGAGGGGCTCACTGCTGAGCTTCCTGCCAGCCCTCCTTCTTCATCTGTGTCTTTTGTTCTTGCTTCACATTTCACCGGGCCTAGATTTTATTTTGGTTATAAACAAAACATAGCACATACAAACACTATATATGTATGTCCTCCTTAAAGGTGATCCCCATAGATCATAGCAGAAATTTGGGGTTGTCTCTTTTAGGTCTAGAACATTGCCTAGAACATAGTTGGCACTCAATAAATATCTGTTAAGTGAATGTTGAATTAATAATTTATTAAGAATATTTGCAGAACTTCCAGGCTTAGATTAGTTCAAGTTTGTTACCTCAAGGAGGATATAACCTAAGCTCAATATTTGATTAAGATCCAAACAACAGAGAAAGTTGTATTCGTCATCAAAGCTAAGTTGCTGAATGTAGGTATAATTTCAAACTAGTGGCTTTCCTGAAATCTTCCCCCACTTGTCATTCAAAGCATGATGTACTTGGCACTAAAGAAGGTGGTCCCTAAAAGGCAGGGAGCTATTGTAGATGTCAATCAAGGCCATGGTGAGGCATTTTTGAGTTAAAACTCCAATTCTAACTTCCCCTGATCCGTACTGTTACACACATTCCAAGTATTCATGGTGTCATTTTGACCGGGAGGTTGCTGCACAATTTTCAGATTGAGTGTTCAAAATAAATTTCCATGGAAAATAAAAGCCCATAGTCAGGCAGGTCCTTCTACCCCCTACCTTTCCTCAACTATTCGTAACTACCTAAAGGGAGTAAGATTTGTCCCTTCTTTTTGTTCCCCACTTTCCTTATCTTTTAAATGAGTTGTTAACAAAAATATCTCTTGGCTTACATTTTTCTGACAATCTACATTGGTGAAATTTCTAGCTAATTGTCCTCTTTTCCTGCCAAGACTCAACTTACTTGAACAAATTTGATTGGAAAACATTCCACAGTAAGAAACACACTTCTCCAACTTTTTAAACAGATTATACTGATCATACCCTTTTGTCAACAGCATCTTTCCTAGATGACTTATGGAAACCAATTCTTGATTTTGTGTTATTAATAATAGTATTTGAAACTCATTGACTGCCTAAGGGCCACAAATGTGTATAGGGCTGTTTCCTCCTTTTATAACCAGCCCCAATCTGATTTTCCTGTCTGCTCTTTCTAGCTTTTCCATTATGTCCCTTGCTAACTACTGTTTACTGTTGTCAGGGTGTTTACTCTGAAAGGTAAAATTGCCAAATAAGAGCCCTCTGGGTAGGTAAGAGGCTGCTTAGAGCTTTTATACAAAAGTATATATTTGCCCTGAGTTATGCAAAAGTTGATGTGAGAGGAATCTTCACAATCTGAGAAATGTTGTAAGATAAGAAAGTTCTAGCCAGAGGAAGGAAATCAAAGGCATCCAAATGGGGGAAAGAAGAAGTCAAACTATTGCTCTTTGCTGATGATATGATCTTATATCTAGAAAACCCCAAAGATTCTGTCATGAGACTCCTGGAACTGATAAACAAATTCAGCAAATTCTCTGGTTACAAAATCAGTGTACAGAAATCAATAGCATTCCTATACGCCAACAACAATCAAACTGAGAACCAAACCAAAGACTCAATGCCCTTCACAATAGCAACAAAGGAAATAAAATACCTAGAAATATATTTCACTAAGGAGGTAAAAGAATTCTATGGGGAGAACTATGAAACACTGAGGAAGGAAATAGCAGAGGACATAAAAAGGTGGAAAACCATACCATGCTCATGGGTTGGTAGAATCAACATTGTTAAAATGTCTATACTACCCAAAGTGGTCTACAGATTCAATGCAATCCCTATTAAAATACTAACATAATTTTTTGCAGATTTAGAGAAAATAATTCTACACTTCGTATGGAACCAGAGAAGACCCCATTTAGCAAAAACAATCTTAAGCAAAAAGAACAAATTGGGAGGCATCAATTTACCAGACTTCAAGCTATACTACAAGGCTATAGTAACTAAAACATCATGATACTGGCACAAGAACAGAGACATAGACCAATGGAACAGAACTGAGAACCCAGATATAAAACCATCTTCATATAGCCATCTAATCTTTGACAAAGCAGACAAACATACACTGGGGAAAAGAATCCTTATTCAATAAATGGTGCTGGGAAAACTGGATAACCACATGTAGAAGACTGAAATAGGATCCACACCTTTCACCTCTCACAAAAATCAACTCACGGTGGATAATAAACTTAAACCTAAGGCATGAAACTATAAGAATTCTAGAAGAAAATGTTGAAAAAACTCTTATAGACATTGGCTTAGGGAAAGAATTTATGAAGAAGACCCCAAAGGCAATCACAGCAACAACAAAAATAAATAAATGGGACCTGATCAAATTAAAAAGCTTCTGCACAGCCAAGGAAACTATCACGAGGGCAAACAGAAAACCTACAGAATGGGAGAAAATATTTGCATGTTACACATCTGATAAAGGGCTGATAACTAGAATCTAGAACTCAGGAAAATCGGCAAGAAAAAAAAATCAAACAACCCTGTCAAAAAGTGGGCAAAGTACATGAACAGAAACTTTTCAAAAGAAGATAGACGAATAGTCAATAAACATATGAAAAATGCTCAACATCTCTAATCATCAGGGAAATGCAAATCAAAACCACAATGAGATATCACCTAACTCCAGTGAGAATGACCTTTATTAAAAAGTCCCAAAACAATGAATGTTGGTGTGGATGTGGAGAGATAGGAACACTCCTACACTGCTGGTGGGACTGCAAACTAGTGCAACCTCTGTGGAAAGTAAAATGGAGATACCTGAAAGAGCTCAAGGTAGAACTACCACTTGATCTAGCAATCCCAGTACTGGGCATCTACCCAAAGGAAAAAAAGACATTCTATTTAAAAGACATCTGCACTAGAATGTTTATAGTGGCACAATTCACAATTGCAAAGATGTGAAAACAACCCAAGTGCCCAGCAATACATGAGTGGATTAATAAAATGTGCCATATGTACACCATGGAGTTCTACTCAGCCACAAAAAACAATGGTGATCTAGCACCTCTTGTATTATCCTGCATAGAGCTAGAGCTCATTCTACTAAGTGAGGCATCCCAAGAATGGAAAAACAAGCACCACATGTACTCACCATCAAATTGGTATTAACTGACCAACATTTAAGTGCACATATAGTAGTAACATTCATCAGGTGTCAGTCAGGTGGGAGGGAGGAAGAGAGGATAGGTATATTCACACCTAACGGATGCAGTGTGCGCTGACTGGGGCATGGACATGCTTGAAGCTCTGACTTGGGTGGAGAAAAGGCATTATATGTAACCTAAGCATGTGTACCGCTGTAATATGCTGAATTTAAAAAAAAAGAAAGAAAGTTCTAGGAATTGGCAATAAAGTGATAATTCATCAGATTATCTAAAAATACAAAAAAATAAAAATACACTTAAAGATTTGAATAAAAGATTAAGAAATTTGTAGTATTTAACTTGGAAAATGGAAAATAAGTCTGAGGAATAGTTAGATCTTGCTTTCCAAATATTTGATATCTTTTAGAGAATATGCAGCTCAGATTAGAAAAAAGAGGACTTTGAATGGATGAAGGTAAAAAGAATGACTACTAAGGTTGCTTGAAGTGTCCTTCTAAGGGAGTTATAGAATCACCAGGCTTTGCAATCTCTAAAATTAGCATGACTTACTAAATTTACATGCACTCCTGCCTAAGGGCAGGGGGATGGACACTATGGGTTCTCAAATTTCCTTCTAACCTCAGGATTCAGAAATACTATTTCCCCAGGCTCCTCTTTCTACTTTATACATGCTTGAGCTATGTTGTCCATAGGTTCACGGTTAGGTCTAATCTCCTTTAAAGCTTCGTTCTTTTTGGAGTGTTACAGAGAAGTGAAACCGTCTACTGTCTAGGAAAAATGGAGAAATAGGAGAAATGGAATTGGGGTTTTTTTAAATATTGTATGAGTTCTGGACTTTGAGTACTGGTACCCTAAACATGCTGACTCAGTTATCATAGTACCAGTCTCTTGGCAGCATCTGAGACACTCCTTTGCATTATGCAATGAGGAAGTATGAAATATTAGGGAAGAAAACCAAGCTGAAAACCAAGGTTTAGGAAAGTACCTAATATCTTCTATCAGACACCAAATGCATATATTTATATATGAGGAACTGTGAGCATCTTGGACTAAGTTTGGGCCCCTGAGATTTGAATCATTATCTCTTTCACCATGAACTCTAAGGTGTTTTTGAGCATATAATTTCACCTCTCAATCTTGTACTTCCCTTTATGAAACATGGGACTATTATTCTCTGATTTCTTTTTTTTTTTTTTTTTGAGACATATTCTCACTCTGTTGCCCAGGCTAGGGTGCCATGGTATCAGCCTAGCTCACAGCAACTTCAAACTCCTGGACTCAAGCGATCCTCCTGCCTCAGCCTGGCGAGTAGCTGGAACTATAGGTGCTCGCCACCATGCCTGGCTTGTTTTTTCTATTTTTAGTAGAGACGGGATCTGGCTCTTATTCAGGCTGGTCTTGAACTCCTAAGCTCAAGTGATCCTCCCACCTTGGCCTCCCAGAGTGCTAGGTTTACAGGTGTGAGCCACCACGCCCAGCCTCTGATTTCATGTTTATGTATCAAGAACCAAAATTCAAGCAGTGAAACATGGAGTGATTGTCCCTTGGCTGCCTGGAGTTGATCAAGAAGGTAATTGCTATTTAAGAAAACATGTCCTCTCATAACTAACAAGAGGCCTCGCGTGTCCAATAAGGCCCTCTCTTGACTTAGTCATCACTCAACCCAATTCTAGAGGGGGAGGCATCGAACAAATTATTCAAAACATTTTCATTGAAAAATAATAACAAAACTGACAATGCCTTCCTTTCATGCCACAACAGGAAAATCTCCACTGTCGGGGGAAAAGACAGCTTGTTACATGCACACACTGGCAAATGAGGCCCATTGCCACGGGAAAAGTTTGTCTTTGGTACCACAGTGACTGAGAAAGGGCAAATATATCCTTGGAGAAACTGCTTGGTTTAATTGCTTAAGAAGTAAATCTAGCCAAAACTGTTCGCGTTCAGCAACTTTTGTTGATTATAGTTCTCTGAGTAAATACCAGGTGACAGGAGACAGCAAGGAAGAAAACCAACTTTAGGGCCAAAAGAGGCAAAAGAAAACATCAAAAGCATAGAAAGAACCAACTCACTCCTCCATTCTCACAAATATACTGGTTTAAGACTAATCTGCCGATTTCAGGTACAGCTGGCATTGAATAGCCTAGGTCTGAGTTCCAATTAGGACATTAAAATCAGAGAATTTTAGATCTTCAAGAAGCTTTAGAGATCATATAGTCTAACTCTTTCATTCTGCAGATGAAGAAATAAACTTAGGGTCTGTTTCTTCTCAGTGTTTGTAAAGTGACTTGCTGAATGTTTAGAAACTGAGTCAGGATTAGAACTCAGGTCTTCTAGTTCCCATTCTAGGACTATTTCCACATTGTCATTCAAGGGCTTTCCTGGACCAATGGCCTAAATTATGGGGCCCAGACTTTGGACAAGAGCCTCTTGTGGAAAGGAGGGGTACCAACTTTTGTAAGAACCTCCCAAGGAAGCCTCAGAATCATTCTGTACTCATGTGGGAGGTGGGAGCACTGCTGCTTGAGAACATATTTGTCTTCTCTTAGAGGCCCAGTAGAATGTTGAAATGTATTTGGTGGGGAAACTAAATGACCATGCTTTTGATGGCAGCTCAGACTCCCAATCCTCCAATGACAACACACCTGCCATTCCTGGTCTGCTGGTCCCTAACACTTTCACATGGTCACCTTTGAGAGAGCCAGTGCCTTGAATGGTCACAGCCATTCCTGCTGGCCCAGGAGAAGAAGTCAAGACACCATGTATCTTTGGTCTTTAAAATTGCCCCCTGTGCACTGATGGAAAAGGGGAGAACTAGCCAAGAACAGTAGAGTTTTTAAGCAGAAATGGGAAGTCCATATTTCAAGGGAATGGACGACTTCACTTTCAAGTTTGGTGAGTATGAGATAATAAAGGATATCCACATGGAAACACCAACAGACCACTAGAGACACAGAACTGTCGCTTGAGAGAGGAGTTAGGACTGGAGACTTAGAGAGGAAGCCATCCACAGAAAAGGAGTAGTTGAAACTTGGAGGTGTTCATGGACCAGACACACAAAACAATGATGCTTTGGAGCTAAGCTCTGCCTGGGTCCAAATTCTGGTACCACCACTTACGTGGTATATGATTTTCAGCAAAGTACTTACCTCCTCTCAGCCCCAGCTTTCTCATCTGTAATGTGGAGACAATAATGGGACTTTTCTTGTGAGGATTAAAGGAGTTAATGCACATAAAGTTACGCTAGAAGAGTACCTGGCATGTATAAATGTTAGCTATTATATTTCTCTTGTTACTCTCAATAGTAAAAGGCTTTTGCTGGTTCTCATACCTTTAAGGACAAAATCCAAAATTTTTGCAGGGTGTCTCTGCCCAAGATCATGCCTTATTCTCAAGCCTCTTTCTCTGTCACTCTGCCTGTTAGGGGTTGAATTGTGTCTCCCAAAAATTCATCTCAAGTCCTAACCTTCATTACATCAGAAAGTGACCTTATTTTGAAATAGGGTCATGGCAGATGTGATTTGTTAAGATGAGGTCATACTGGAGTTAGGTGGGCCCTTAATCTAATACAACTAGTGTCCTTATGAAAAAGGGAGATTTGGGACAAACACACACAGGGATAATGTCATGTGAATATGAGGCAGAGATCGGGTGCTGGGTCTACAAGCCAAGGAACAGTGAAGATTGCCAGGAAACCACTGAAAGCCAGGAGAGAAGCATGGAACAGATTCTCCTTCACAGTCCTCAGAAGGGACCAGCTCTACTGACCCCTTATTTAGGACTTCCAGCCTCCAGAACTATGAAACAACAAATCTCTGCTGTCTAAGCCACTCAGTTTGTGGTATTTTGTTATGGCAACCTGACAAGATAAATAACACTGCCTGTCCCTCCCTACACAGCTCCAGGGCAAACCCTGACAATTCATCCTCCATGCCTGGGCACTGGCTGATTTCTTTGCATAGAATGCACCTTACCCCACCCTGCTTTGTCTGACTTGGGGAACTCCTGCTTGATCTTTGAGATTTAGCTTAAGTGTCCCTTCTTCTGTGACTCTTTTCACGGAACATCCCCTCTCTGGGCAAAATTGATCTCTTCCTCCTTGGCTGTGACCAACCAGGACTTACACATTCCTCTCATAACACAAAGCATGTGGAATTGCAATGACCTGCCCGTTCTGCCTTTGCCTTTAGACTGCTGTTCTCAAACTTTGCTGCCTATTAGAGTCAACTAGCCTGATTTCTTAAAATCCCAATACTCAGGCTCTACCCCCAAGATTGTGATCATGTGGTCTGGGGTAGGGCTCTGACGTCAGTATTTTTCAATAGACACCCAGGTGATTCTAATGCGCCGCTGAGGATGAGGACCACTGTGTGAGATGGTGCTTCCCAAGGATGGGGCTTCTGCCTTGTTCTTCGATGTGCTATCGTCCTGAACAGTGGCTGGCCACGCGTGAGCACTGAACGAGGGCTGGTGGAGCTGGATGAAGGAGCCGAGGCCCTGTGCCTGTCCTCTGCTTCTCTCCTAACTTCTCGTCATCTAAAACCTTCACCTCTCCTCAAAAACACACCTGAAACAAGCCTCCTGGAAAACGTCAATTTGAGGTTTGGAGAATTAGACTGTCTGAGATCAGCATAAGCTGGGGAAGTAGAAGTATGTTAATAGCATTTTAAAATAACGTAAAACAAACAGGCAGAAGGAGCTTATGTTAAATATCCACTTCCCCACCTTCAAATATTTAAAGCAGGCTCTTTTCTCCTTCTGAACATAGGATGTGGGGAAGCGGCTCTTCAGCCCCACACTTCCACTCCCACACCGTGCCTTTCCCTCCAGGGATTCCAGAAAGGAAAGGCAGAGCTAGATTTGTGTTTCTCCAACGTCTTTAACCACGCACCCCTTCGTACAGTGAAGTGTAGGAAGATCCCAGAGCTCCAGTTTTCCCTTCTAGCACCTCCTGTTGGCTCTCAAATACCCAATGTCCCCAGAATTGTTTCTCCTTTTCTCCTTCCTCTATATAAACGCTAAGATGGAAATGACTGATAAAAATCTATTGGCGTTTCTTTTCCCGAGGATAAAATTAATATATGCTGCTTATCCAAAGTTTAGAAAATATTTTTAAAAGGCATTTAAAGAGATTAACTGGAAATTCTTCTGGTAAGAATTAACTGTTAATATTTTTGATATGTTTTATTATAAATTACATATCTGTTTAAGAAAAATGTTTCCATATGTAGACGTAAGGCAAGTATGTATGAGAGAGGAAAAAGAGAGAGAGAGATCAAAGCATCCGTTGGCTGTCTCTTGGTGGGGAGATCTGTCTTCACACTGTGTTAACTTACTTCTTTACTTCTTCTTCTGAAGAATAAAACCTCAACGCTAGGATGCATTGGACTGAAGATGTTCCTGAGGATTCCAAAGAGGAAATGGATGAGGGTTTTTACCAAGCTATTGGAAGATGAGGATGCATAGTGGGAAAGCATTCAAGGTGAATATGGAACTAAAATTATGTTCTCCTTCCTCTGAGCTGGTCATCAGAGAGGATTCATTTGAGGCTCTGGAGGAGGTGTTGGCCAACCACCCACAGCCTGCAGACCAAAGCTGGCCGCACTCATTTGTTTCAGCATGGCTATGGCCTCTCTTGGACTATAATGGCAAAGTTGAATAGTCATGGCAGAGACCGTATTTTATGTTTGCAAAGCCTAAAATATTTACTATATTAAATATTGAAACATTACTGGTCCTTTATAGAAAAGGTTTGCTGATCCCTGACCTAGAGAAATTCAGTGTAGTTCCAGGGACTCCCAAATTTAGGATTCTTATTTGCGTTTTTTTAAATTGCCATTTGTTGGTTTTTGCTGATGGTGAGGAAACTTCATTCTTGGTGGAAGGGAGGAATGAGGGGAATCTCTACTATTCTGGTGGGGATAAGAAGTTTACCTCAGAATCTAAGACTGTGGGCCTTAATAAACAGTCTGTAAGAGGAGAAGAAAACAGGTTCCTTAGAATCAGATTAGGAATAAACTTTTTCCAAGATCACCCCACCCTCCACAATCATAACCACAGAAATGTCTCTTATCAACATTCTATAGGGATTTAAGGGGGTTGAATTATCTTAGCACCAAATTAGAAACATTTCAACATAGTTAGACAGCTAAGGAGGCTTTATAAATCATGAAGCACCATGAGAGATTTGCTCTTGACACATAATGTAGTATGGTGGTGAAATGCTTTGGCTCTCAGGCTAGACAGTCATGGGCTTCAGTTCTGCTAGCCGTGTGACCTCTGGAAACCAGAGCTTCGTCTCCTAAAAAACAGGAATAATAGCAGCCTCCTCATAGGGCTGTTATGAATAGTAGATTTGATTATGCACACAAAATATTTAGCATGATACCCAACACGTTAACAGAGTTCAGTAAATGTTACCTGTTATTATGAAGACAGTCTTCTGGCTGACTCATGTACTAGGAGTGCTATATTTGGAACTTTCTAAAAAGATTTTTTAAGCATTATTATTAATGGGCCTGGCAATTTTTAGGCATGTAGTAAATAACAGTAATAAAAATCTCAGTTGTAGATTACTTTGGCTAATGGCGCATCTTTGAAACTTCTTTGATTGAATCCATGAGAAGAAACATATTTTATGATGAAACCCATCACATATGCTTGTGTGTGTGTTTATAGACCAAAAAAACGCTTATGAAATAGTGCATAACCTTCCTATAGTCAATGCACTTTGATGTTTTTCTACTATATGTTTAAAATAGGAGTCATAGTGTACTCAATTAATTTTACAACCCACTAAAGGGTTAAGACCCACAATTTGCAAAACACGCAGTGTAGGGCCACTAACCTGAATGTCCCATCCACGTGGTTGTCTCTTATCTCTAACACAGCTATTCTCTGCACTTTTGAAACCTAAACCCCTTTCATTATTATTTGTTTTATGTTTCAATATCTTGTATCCTTAATTATATCTTTCAAAGTCAAAGTGAAGATCTGTACTTACCTGAGATCTTTCACGATTTTCTATCACAATGGAAGAAACAAAAGAGCTCTCAAAAATTGTTTTGAGATGGAATTGAGTTTATATTTGAAGAAAATTTAAGGGAGCAGATTGTCGTGTCTTTCACAGGAAATTTCATAACAAGTTACAGAGGATAATCAGATGCCAAAATTATCTGCCCATTGAGGTTCAGGACGTGAACGTTGCTCAGAGAGGAGACATTGAGGAAAATACACAAGAAAAAAAAAATCCAGTCCTGCTGGTTCCTATCTCTACCTATCCCCACATCAAGATCACTAATGGTAATTGCTAATAGGCTGGATGCCAACGACTTGGCATCAAGTAGTTTAAGATTATCTGTCATATCTTGACTCAAGAAGAGTCGATCTTCTTAGCTCTTCTCCCCTAACTATACACTTTCGGACTCTGTAAACCGTGATTCCCTCTTTCATTGACAGAAATACAACCAATATGCCCTCTTAGCCCCTGTTTGTGCCTAAATGACCTAACCAGAAGGGTAAAGCTGGGAAGGTCCTAGGAAGAGACTGCACCGCAAACGCCAGCCCCAGGACTCCCCCTGTGTTCTTGAGCCCGGCTTGTGCTTCTGCCCGTTCACCTGTCCTCAGCCAGGTGAGACCAACTTGCAGAACTGCAAATCCCGAGACCTCCTTGCCTTTCTATTTCACACGTATTTTCTAATTTTAGTGCCTGCAACCTGTTGACCTTTGCCCCCACTGGAATTTCTGAACAGGCTATACATGTTCAGCAGGGTTAGGGAAGCAATTTGAGTTTCAAGCAAAGCATTTTTAATTTTTTACTTGAATCTTTAGCCTTAAAACATATGCCTTAGATAAATGCTACCAATAAAACTCTCAAAATGTTAGTGACATAATGGTGAGCTCCTATTCTCTTTCCCTCTTTCTTTCTTTCTTTTCTTTTTCTTTCTTTCTTTCTTTCTTTCTTTCTTTCTTTCTTTCTTTCTTTCTTCTTTCTTTCTTTCTCTTTTGTTCTTTCTTTCTTCTTTCTTTCTTTCTCTTTCTTTCTTTCTTCCTTTCTTTTTCTTTCTTCTAATTTGCTGATTTTTCCACCTTTTCTTTAATAAATTACGAGGTGAAGGAATTTTTAAAAAATTGCTTGAGAAAAAATTATATTCTTCTCCCTCTTAACATTTTAAGGAGTTTATGCAGAACTCATCATAACTGGTGTATTCATAGGCAAGTGTCAAAGGCAAGTTCAGGAGAATAGGGCACTTTTATGCATAGTAGCAATCAAAAGAAAGATAGCCTGATTCTGGTTCTTCGTCCCTTTACTCTTTGATAACTGTGACCCTGGAAAGGTGTCTGCCCTGACTTAAGCCTCAGTTTTCTATCGGGAAATTGAAACTAACAATAGTGTGTTAATTCATGGTGGTGCTCTGAAGGGTTACACAGGACCATCATGACAAGCACACAGCACACTCACTAACCATGGGTAAGCACACAATAAACATTGTCATTATTGTTCTTGTTGGTTTTGCCATAGGAGTCCCCCTCCAAATCCAGGGCCCCTATAATCCTGGATAGAAAGAGGACTATAGCAGCCTAACAGAGGCAAAATTTCACTTTCCGTCCCACCAAGAATTCCCCCACGTACCCCCATGAACAGCCAGTCTTGTGACTGGTGACTGTGGGAAAGCCCCCCGAGATCAAGATGTGACCCAGTAAGCACCCCATGGCAGACGGTCAAGTCCTCCAGATGAGACTGGCCTGCTGCTCCAGATGGGCTCCCCAGGGCCAAGGGGTCCTAGGTGTGCACACTGCCCTTCCTGACAGCCCCTGAAAAGCATGCCCTCAGTGCAGGGAAGGTGAGCGACGCCTCCCTGAAGATCCCCCACAGCCAGTGGGGAGCCATTCCCACAACCTCGCATCTGGAACAGACAATCTGAAGCCAAAGGAGAAGAACGGGGCTATAGCTCATGTTTCACAACACATTTCCCTAGACTGCACAACTTTGACCCTATGTCCTTGAGCCACGAGCCCAGAACACATGAACTGGGAACAGAGGGTCACACATATCCCCAGCTCCCAGGCTTTCCAGCCAGCCTTCCTGGCTAGGAACTCTTTACACCTTAAGAAGGTACCAGAACCATCTTTAAATTTGCTAGGTCTATTGCAAAGTAACCTGCTGGCTGAAATGTTCAAGGTAGGCCACCTGAAATGCAGAGGGGGAGACTTTTGGATGTCCCTGAGGCCAGCTGTCTGCTCTCTTGGATGTCCTGTGCTGTACCTTAGCCCTTAAAGGGAGTGGTCAAGTAAATGGTGAATCCCGGCTGCTTTCTCAAACCCCTAAGAGTAGTCTAGAAACAGTTTCCACAATATAGATATTAGAAACTGATTAAGCCTCAGTCTGAAGAAATGGAGCTGCAGACTACATGGTAACATTCCCCTGCATTTCCCAGTCTTCACATTTTGGCCCAGAGCCCTGGAGACCCAGGAGGCTGAGAACAGCAAAACAAGACATTTTGCCTCGTGCTTAATCTCCTTCCCCTACAATTTCCTGTCAGATCTGCAGCTGTTCTCTATGCCCAGGCTTCACGAGGCACACAGTCACATCTCTCAGACTGAGAATGACTCTAGGGGTCGTCTAGGCCATCTTCTTGCCACTTAGGAACTGCACCCAGCTTGTGAGACACACTCGTGGCTTTGCAAATTTCACTTCTCTTGAATATCTTCCAACTCCTTCCTGGTCAAAGCTTTCATAGCTGTCAGGGTTGGACACTCTGATGCAGAGGAATAAGGGAGAAGCTGTTCCTCAAATTTTCCCCAGCCTTCTTCCCATGTGCAAAATCTCTGATCTGCACTTAACAGGAGTTTTTTTATAACCCATACACCATTGTCATGTATTTTAGAAACCACTTGTTTCCGGTCAAAATCTCTGAGTTGGGCCAGGCCACTGTATGATGGACAAAATCTGATTGCATCTCAGATCTTAGAACTCCAGAGATATAAGGGAGGAGGGAGAAGATGAGTTAAAGGTGACTCTGTGGTTTTTGAGCCAGGATGACTGAGACATGGTCTCTGACAGAATAAGTAAGTCAAGAAGTAGAAGAATATTGTGGAAGTACAAATGACAAGCTACAGATTCGTGGGTTCCTTGGGCATGAAATCATTTTAGGGGGCATTTACACCTTCATTCTAAATCCAGAAAGGATGACTCTCATTAGATAAATGGAACTGTTTCCAAAGACTCCGGGCAGGGGAGGTAGTTCTGCTATAGAAGCTGTTATTTGTCACAGGAGGTAGCTAGAAGGACAGGAAGGAGATGCTGCAAGGTAACACTAAAAATTACTTGATACTTATATGCATATAATCATGCTTCCATGTCCAGCATAATCTCCAAGGAAAAGAGAAGTTGTAGGAGCAATTTCAGGGGAACTAATGATGCTTCCTCTCCCCAAGTCAACCCTTAATTCCAAACAGATTTTAGTATTTGAGAAAGTTCTCAAGTCTCCCAAAAACTTCTATATTTTAGTAGAACAGCCCCAGTTCCATCAAGTGGTGATTTCCAAAATCCTCAACATTCTCCTCTGGACACATTCTAGCTTATCAATGTCCCTCTGAAAATATAGCATCTAGAATATTAGAAAGATTCTGAATGCAGTCCGAGCTGGTAAAAATTGAACAGGTCTGTCATCTCCCTTGTGCCAGCCATGTTTTTTTCCCTTACTGCAACTTAATGCCACATTGAATGATTTGCAGCAATGTGGCAGTTACAATTGATTTTTATTGCCTTTGTGATCAATTAACGTAAGTTTGTCTTTTTCAAATAAATTGCTATTTTACACTTATGCAATTGTTTTAGTTTTTGTCTGATCAAAGGCAAACACTTATGCCTGCTAAATTATACAATGTAGGTTTTAGCTGCCTGTCAATCTAACTTATTGAGACCACTTTGAATCTGGATTCTGACTTCCCATTAACCATCCTTCCCAGATTTATGTCATTCCCAAACTGGTAATCAGGCCACTTAGGACTTCTCTCAAAAATTTAATAAAAATCTGAAGTGGGACAAACCAAAACCACCATGGCATATGCTATCATTTTCCTCCTTCTCAACTGGGTTCTTCTTTAGGGTCATATTGTAAACATATGTTGCATTCACTTTGAAATTGAACTATTACATTATATAACTTACAAACTATTTTCACAATGCCTATTGAATAAACTTCATCGGATTGATGAAATATACAATTTCATTATTGTGAATATACATATTCACAAGACAATAATTGTATTGTGAATACAATTCATAATACAATAATTAATAATGAAATATACCATTTCATTATTAAGAAAAACGTGTCTATGTTATTAAATCGTAATACAGAAATAATGAAGTATTTCACTTGAGGCTCCCCTTTGGGTTAGTGACAAAATAACTTTGTAGCTCTAGACAAAAGATTAAGGCTACTGGAAGGGAGAGTTGAGACTCCATAAAGTAGATGTTGGCCATGGGCTAGCAAAGGTCACTACGCAAACCCAAGCAGCATGGTGACATCACAATTACTTAATGACATTCCTGGATATTTTATGATTGCATAGGCACGTGAACCACTCTGGGGCTTAACATAAATAGAGTAATACAAAGAGGCTATTTAAATAGCATTTCCCTTTTAAAATGATGTTTCTCATTGAGTATAAGCTAAGGAATTGGGGAAACTGAGTGACTCATTTTGGCGTGATTATAAAGGAAGCAGAGGAAAAAAATTTATTAATTCATTTCTTCTGCTTATTTGGGGTTTAGTTTGCTCTTCTTTTTACAGTTTCCTAAGGTGAAAACTTACATGATTGATTTTAAATCTTTCTTATTTTCTAACATATGGTTTTAATGCTATCAATTTCCCTCTGAGCTTTGCTTGCACTTCATTCCACAAATTTTGATAAGTTGTCATTTCTTTTTCATTTAGTTTAAAATATTTTAAAATTTATCTTGAACTTTCTACTTTGACTCATGTGTTAGAAGGATGTGTTTTAATCTCCAAGTATTTGGGAATTTTCCAGCTACCTTTCTGTTACTGATTTCTTGTTTTATCCCATTGTGATCTGAGAGCAGACATTGTATGATTTCTATTCTTTTAATTTTGTTACAGTGCATTTTATGGTCCCAAATGTAGTCTACATTGGTGAATATTCCATCTGAGCTTGAAAAAAAAAAGTATATTTTGCACTTGTTGGCTGAAATAGCCAGTATATGTCACTTTTACCTAGTTGATTGATGATGGTGTTGAGATCAACCACGTCCTTACTGATGTTCTGCCTGCTGGATCTGTTCATTTCTGATAAAGCGATATTGATTTATCTTTTGATCAGTGTTAGTGTGGTATAGCTTTCTCTATCCATTTACGTTCAATCTATGTGTCTTTATATTTAAAGTGAATTTCTTGAGGACAACATAGTTGGTTCTTATTTTTCAATCCACTCTGACATTCTTTATCTTTCGATTGGTGCATTTAGATCATTGGCATTTGCAGTAATTATTGATATAGTTGAATTAATATCTACCATACTTGCTACTGCTTTGTATTTGTTGCTCCCCTTTTTGGTTCCTATTTTTATCTTCCACTCTCCTTCTGCCCTTTGTGGGTTAATTGAACATTTGTACGATTCGATGTTTAATGCTTTCTTAGCATATTATTTGTATTTCTTTCTTTTTGTTTTTAACGGTTACCCCAGAGTTTGCAATATACATTTATGACTATTCCAAGTCCGCTTTCAAATAACTCTATACCACTTCATAGGTAGTGTATTTTATAATAACGAAATTATTCTAATTCCTCCTACCAGTCATTGTATCATTGCTGCCATTCATTTCACTTATACCTAAGGATACATTAGCGTATATATGCATAGGCATACACAATTGCTGTTTTGAATGTGCCCTCCAAAACTCAAGTTGAATTTTAATTGCCATCACGATGGTGGTAAGAGGTGGAAACTTTAAGAGGTGATTAGGTTATGGGGGCTCTGCTCTCAAGAATGTACTGACGCCATTATTGCTGAAGTGGTTTGTTATTGTGGAAGTTCAGCCCCCTTTTTCTCTCTGTCTCAAGTGCTCTCACCTTCTCTTGCCATGTGATGCCTTCTACCATGTTAAGATGCAGTAGGAAAGCCCTCACCAGGTGCAGCCCCTTGATCTTAGAATTTCCAGCCTCCAGAATTGTGAACCAAATAAATCTCATGGCCTGTGGTATACTGTTTTAGCAAAAGCAAATGAACTAACGTAATAATCAAATACATTGTTGCTATATTATATTAATATTTTAAACTGTTATGTTAGATCGATAGATAAGAAAAATATAAGTTTTTTATTTTATCTTCACTTATTTCTTGTCCAATCTTCTTTCTTTCTTTATGTAGATCTGACTTTCTGACCTATACCATTTTCTTTCTCTCTAAAGAACTTCTTTTAGCATATCTTGCAAAGTAGGTCTATGTTCTCAATTTTTATTCATCTGGGTGTTTATTTCTCCTTCATTATTGAAGGACAATTTCAGAGGGTATAGAATTCTAGGTTGACAGGGTTTTTTTCCTCAATACTTTAAATATTTCATTCCACTCTTTTTTCACTTGCATAATTCCTGAGAAGTTGGATGTAATTCTCATCTTTAATCCTCTGTGTTTTAGCTGTTCTTTCCTGGCTGTCTGGCTTTTTTCATAATTTTTTCTTTTCTATTTTTTTTTTTTTTTTGTGAGACAGAGTCTCACTCTGTTGCCCAGGCTTGAGTGCCAGGATGTCAGCCTAGCTCACAGCAACTTCAAACTCCCAGGCTCAAGTGATCTTCCTGCTTCAGCCTCCCAAGTAGCTGGGACTACAGGTGCATGTCACCATGCCCAGATAATTTTTTTTCCCTATTATTAGTTGCCCAGCTAATTTTTTCTATTTTTAGTGGAGCTGGGGTCTCACTCTTCTTCAGGCTAGTCTGGAACTCCTGAACTCAAGCAATCCTCCCACCTTGACTTCTCAGAGTGCTACGATTACAGGCATGAGCCACCATGCCCAGCCCAGAATTTTTTTCTTTACCTTTGATTTTCTGAAATTTGAATATAGTATGCCTATGTTTAATTTTTTTGGTGTTTATTCTGCTTGGTGTTCTCTGAGCTTTCTGGATCTGGATCTGTGGCTTAGTGTATGACATTAATTTGGGGGAAATTCTCTGTCATTAGTGCTTTAAATATTACTTCTCTTCTTTTCTCTTTTCTCTCCTTCTCATATTCCCATTATGCATGCTATACCGTTTTAGTTGTCCCGCACTTTTTGGATATTCTGTTGTGGGATGTGGGTATTTTTTTCCCCCCAGTATGTTTTTCTCTTTGCTTTCCAGCTTTGGAAGTTTCTAAAAGGAAATCCCCAAGCTCAGAGATTCTTCCTCAGCCTCATCCAGCCTACTAATAAGCCCATCAAGGGTGATCTTTGTTTCTGTTATGGTATTTTCATCTCCAGTATTTTTTATTTTTTCTTATAATTTCCATCTCTCTGCTTATGTTTCCCACACATTTCTGCATGCTGTCTATTTTATTCATTGGATCCTTAGCATGTTAATCATAGTTATTTTAAATTCCCAGTCTGATAATTTTTACATCCCTGCCATATGTGAGTCTGGTTTTGATGCTTGCTCTTTCTCTTCAAACTGTGTTTTTTGCCTGTTAGTATGCCTTGTAAATTTTTTTCTAGTCAGAAATGAGGTACTGGGCAAAAGGAAGTGCTGTAAATGGATCTTTAGTAATGTGCTCGTAAGTTGTGGAGGGAGGGGAAGTATTCTACAGTCTTACAATTAGGTCTTAGTCTTTTTTATGAGCCCGTGCTTCTGGATTGTGAACTTCTCCAGTGTGTCTCAGTTTTTCCCCTCTTAGGTGGGACAGGATGGCTAGAGTGGGCTGGAAGTGGGTATTTCCCTTCTCCCACGTCAGCTAGACTCTGCTAAAATCCCAGAAGGCTGGTCCCTGGTTAAATAGTTTCCCTGAGGACAAAGCTTGTCAGAAAGAACAGAATGCTGTGGTGTATTTCACAAGGGCGGCTTTCCTTCCCCCTGCAGAAGCATGAGGGGATTTTTCTCCGATATTCAACATGAGAACCTGATCAAGTTATTAGAGGTAAAACTCACCAAAGTGTGGGGACCTCCCTATATCCAGGTCACCCTGAAGTTTTTAACTCATATAGTTGTCCACACAGAGCCTGCAACAATTTGTCAATTACAGTGCAAGTTTCCCTAACCCAGCACTGATTCCCATGGAGGTTTCTCCTCCAATAAATTGTGATTGTCTGAATTCGCCTTTCCTATTTCAGGGGTGGCAGTTTGCCCTGTGACATCACTTCTCTTATAAATCTGGGTATAGTTACTGATTTTTTAGTTTGCTCGGCTTTTGACTTGTCGTTAGGACGGAACAGTGGCTCCCGAGCTCCTTACATGCTGGACCATAAGTCCACCCTGGCGTTCTTAAGTCCCCTCCATTGCTTTGGGTTTTATCCAGCCTGCGTCACACACTGGCCATAGACTCCTGGGCTCACGCTTTTTCACCATTTTGATCCCATACACTCTTACAACACATTAAGGAGGAAGGCAAGTAAAATTGAATGTACATGGCATTCTCGGAGGCCTCTCTGTTCCACCTAATATGTTACTGTTTTTATTTCATCCTTTAACTGCAGCCTTAAGTTACGGCTCTCCAGCTGATTTCATTTAGCAGAAGCCCTGTTGACAAATTCAGATGAACTCTCTTCATAAGATTCATGGCGATTGCCTTATATTGAAATATCCTCCCTCCTGTTAAATTATTTATTTCACTCCAAGGCATGCTGACTTCACTTTGTACCCTCTTTATGGACACAAAATACTGGGTAGCTTAGATTGAGCCTTAGTATGGCCAAGCACAGTCTTGAAGGCTTTGCAAGCATGGCTTAACTTATTTATATGGATAACCCTTTTGGGGTTGTTATGAAAATTAAGTGCTTAGGAACAGAAAGTGTTCACTAAGCAGGACACGATGACCATTCTTAAATCCTCTCAACTGCCTTGTGAGTTACTTGTTATCATCCCCATTTTACAGGTGAGAAAATAGATGCTAAGCAATTCCCCCAAGATCACCCACGTGGCACAGCCAGGACTGGAACCCAGACACTGACTTTAGAGCCTATGTTCTTTACCACTATACTTAGGACTTTGATTTGCTAGAAGTTTATGAAAGTTTTAGGTAGGACACGTGTTTAAAAAAAAAGCTTATTTTAGATCTCTAATGGTCTCTAAAATTGGAGAAACAATCTTCTTCATTGAACTTTCTTTCTTTGGTTTTTCTGAAGCAATTACAAATAAATTAACTTATAATTAAAACTGTCTTTATCAACATTGTAAAATAGGAAGTAAGTAGCTGACAATCATGATGTTATAGAAGCTATATGAATATTTTGCTCCCAAATATCTTCCCTTAAAAATGAAAATCTTCTGGTAAAATTATTATTATTATTATTATTATTATTATTATTATTATTTGATCCTGGTTATCCAGATCACTAGTAACTCTTCCTGCAGGTTGTGGATTGTGGATCCCAGACGTAGCAAGACAAGATCAGTTGATTTGGCTGACTTCATACATGTGAATGGCAAGATCAGAACTCAAGTTAGGTCCTGCAGGGCTATTTCCACCTGCTTGTATTTAGTTGATACTCAGAAAAACAATGCCACAAAGTGTTACAAGCAAAAGTTAAAAGACTGGCAGGGGAGAGGCTATGTATATTTATGTTGCTTTCAGCTACTGTTTATGTAAGTTTCAGCTATTGTTAATAACAGTAACCACAGTAATACTTTTACTTGACCAGATCCCTTGCTCTGAGGATCAAAACACACTTCACTGTTTACACCTGGTTCATACACATCTGCTATGGTCTGAATGTTTGTCCCCCCAAACCCCTCAAATTCGTATGTTGAAACCTAGTCACCAAGGTGATGGTATCAGAAGATGGGACCTTTGGGAGGTGATTGGGTCACTAGAATGGGATTAATACCCTTACAAAATAGGCCCCAGAGAGCTGCCTTCTCCTTCTGTCACATGGGGACACATGGAAGGTGCCATCTATGAGGACTGGGCCCCCACCAGACATTGAATCTGTTGGCACTTTGATCTCAGGCTTCCTGGCCCCCAGACTTGTGGGCAATAAATTTCTCTTATTTATAAATTATCCAGCCTAAGGAATTTTGTTATAACAGCCCAAATTGACTAGGACAAGGTCCTACTGGATAAGGAACAATTTTAGTTTTTTTTTTTTTTTACTAATTGGGATACTAAAAGAATTAAATACAGAGCTGAGGTCAAAAATAATAGGAAGTTAAATTGGGGGAATGAGAGGGCTGTGTGGTCTGAAAGCTGAGTCAATAACAAATAGACTATTTAGGGAGTAAATGGTGGAATCAGAATCAATTATGTCCCAGTGGTGAAGTTCAAAGTTTGTCAGTAGATAAACTAAGGCAGTAGGAGAAGATATCTGAATTCTCAGAGCCAGCATGCTATTTAAGAATATAGTTTAATTTCATTTTAGTACCAGAGTAATAGGCAATTAGTTAGAACGGATGGGACGAGGAATCAGCCCTTTGGTTTTTCTTAATGTGTATGACCCATGAAAAAAATATTTCTCTGATGAGGAATAAGCAACACCTGGCAAAGGGGGTTGGCACTGTCCCCCTGGGTATGATGTGCCACCATGCACGGAAGAATCTTGTGCTTATGGGGAGTGATGTTGGGTGCCTGCATTTAAGCAGAGTAAGCAGAACAAAGAACAAAATTTGATGCAAAATGCAAAAATCTGATGCAAAAATGCAAAAACCTGGCTCTTGGCCTAGGAGTGAGAAACTTTTACTCTAAGTTTGCTGTTGGGTGAGACAGGTGAGAGGAAGTCCTTCACACCAGATATTTCTGTGTCCTCCTTTCCAAGATTCCATGGTGAGGATTTGCAAGTTTCTCTGTGTGGATGACAAATATTTTAAAGGACACTGGAGCTATTTTTATGCAGAATGTGGATAGCGCATTGCCCCAACCTCCATGGAATGAGATAAACAATTGCTACATAACTCTCTGCACATTAGAAAGCACTCCTTCCTTTCACCATGATAATAATTCTGTAAACAGAGCGGGAATGATTGCGGACTACCCCAGTCACACGATAAAGCAGGAGCTGTCTCCTATGATGCTCATGTCTGCTTCATCAGACCTGCAATAGCTAAAAAGAAAGAAAGGAAGAGAAAAGAAAATGTAAGAAAGAAATTTCAAGGGAGAAGAGATGTCAGTGAGCCCATCTCTGAGACTCATCCTGTGGCTTAGAGGCTGGGGTGGGTCATGTCCCATTTTTTTCTCTGTATTAATGATGCTGGATACTAAGAGGCAGCTGTGTAGCTACAGGCATAAGGCTGCCCAATTGGCTTGAGGCATTCCTCTACAGTGCTCATGGCACCGGAGACAGCAAAAGTGTTCAGAGATGATATTTTCTCCCCTTTGTGTTTAATATATGTGGGGCTAAAAGGTACACATTGTTCTCTAGAGCGGCGACCATTTGGCAGATGATGGAAAAACCAGCACAACAGCCAAAACCCTGCTTATGGGATTGGGTTTGGGCCAATTGGGGAATGGGCCAAAGAGCCCTGCTGATATTTAAACACAGGTAAGCAGGGTAAGTTAAATGAGCATCTGGGTTAGGTACTCTTTGTACAAATCAGTTATCGGTTTTTGATTTTAAGCCACAGAAACAACAGTGTAATCTGCAACAGGCCAAACAGTACTGAAATGTACACCTACCTGTAAAGCCAAACTTTCCCCTCCCTCCATCCTTCTCTGTCCTCCATGTACCTATGATGGATGATTTGGTATGTATTCTGTCTACCACGCTTCCTTACAACCAAACATACATATGCGCATCGTATTGAGATTTTTTTTTCTTTATTCCACATCCAATCCATCGGGAAATCCTGTTAGCAGTACTTTCAAAATGCATCCAGAATCTGACCACTCACCCGCTCCACGGCCACCTCCCAGGTCTGAGCCTCACCAGCTCTGGCCTGGATTAATGTAGTAGCCTCCTAAGTGATCTCCTTGTCCTCTTCAGGATTTTGTAAATCAAAAGATGCGTGAACCTTTCCTGCTTACATCTTCTAAACAGTCCCATTTGCCTCAAAGCCCAAGTCCTTTTCTACCCCACAGGCCAAGCCCCATTGCCTCACCCAGCCCCCACCCCCTCCTCCTTCCCCCAACCCCAACCTTCCATGCCCAGCCTGAGCTCCGGCTCCTGCTTCTCCCACACGCCAGGCACGCTGTCCCCACCAAAGGCCTTTGCCACCACTGGTCCCCTCTGCCTGGAAGGCCCTTGCACAAAGATGCAAACCACCTTGTCCCTCTCTGCCTTCAACTCTTTAGTCAAATGTCCCTTCTCAGTGTGACCCACCCTGCACACTCTTTTTAAAATTTAAAATGCTGTGCCCGCCCCTCCGCCTTACCCGAACTGTACTTTTTTCAGAGCAGTCGTCACCTTCTAACACACTATGTAATTGACTTCATTTACTGTATTTAGCATTTATTGTTCTTCCCCCGGCTAGGATGTATGCAGTTTTCATCTCTGCGTGCTGTGTTTCAAGGTCCTAGATCAGTGCCCTGGAAGACTATAAAAGTTGAATGACCAAGGAAAATTATTTGTTTACATAATTATTGAAAATTATTGCATGATATTCCATAGGTGCGTGTCCCATAATTTATTCACTCTTGATGGGGAATTAAACAAGCACAACAACAAAAGATCCCAACAAAGAAACCAAAGTATGTCCTGTGGAATCGAAGGAGGAAATTGTAGAAAGCAGGAGCGAATGTCCCAGCTGTAACATATACTAAGACTAGACCTTTATAAAATGTAATGAACATCACTTTGTCCGTGAGTTTTGGTATCAGTGGTATCACTGGTACCATTAAAATACTGGAAATAAATAATAATAAGAGAATAAAAGCAAAATATCTGAAAAAATAATTTGGGTCAAGCCTCATGATTTAGGAAAAGCCACTCTTAAATCTTCTTTCTTTGAGCTAGATTTCTAAAAGTTAGGAGTTATCAGTATCAGTGCTAATTCTATCTGCTTAGTGCAGTGTGAGAACTAACATGGCCAAAGGTCTAGTATTTCTAGAGAAAATGAGAAATCTTAGTCAATTTGAGATCAAACCCCTCCACCCTCCACCTGCCAGCCAGACACCTTTATCATTCATTTTGTTTATTGTTGCTCCTTTTATAGCTTCCCCGTGCTGTGCAGTTGCTAGGGAAACCATAAAGTGTTTCGGATATGGTGAGGGTAAAGAAGGGATTAGAATACCCATGCTGCTGGGTGAAGTTTATTTAGGTTATGGGAGGGGAGGAAATTCACTCCACGAATTATTGTGATTGCTCTCATGTGTCTAACAGTCTATAAATATACGTGCCAGAGCTTCAAACCTCTCTCTCGCTAGAGCTCAAGAGCCTTAAAGGACAATTGAGTCTGGCAGGGGTGGGAGGGACTCTTAGCAGGCATGAGCCCAAACATATGAAATTCAACGCAGTTGCTGAGCAGCTAGCTGGTGTTTGCAATGACTCCATCCATGCATGTTTCTCTTTCTCCTGGCTCTCCACTTCCCTCAGGCAATGAAAGATCCTTTTCATGTATGCAAGATTGTCACCCAATTGCCATGGTATTAGCCTGACCAAACCAGTCATATCAGTAGCTGGTCCCTCTATGTCACCTTTTGGTTAAATGCCAGCCCAGTGTCTCAAGTTCTTCCAGATTCAGGCCAGGGTTTTTGCCTTTTTCCAGATATCATGGCCCAGAGGTGAGGGTGGGAATGGAATGCAACAATAACAGGGCATCCAATCTGCCTGTTGCCCTGGCAATTTGCTATTGAGTGAAACCCCAGTGAGGATGGCTGAGTGGTACCTGTGTGTAGCAAATTTTGCATTCATCTGTTCATTCAATTCATCCAACAAATATTTATTAAACACCTAATATGTATCACAAATTGTACCACTGTGAGGACAGTGACTATTTATCTTTGTGTTTGCATGTTATTATTGAACCATTCAAAGACGCATAGACAAAGACCCTACCCTTAATGATCATCTACTCTTGCAAGAGAGATAGAGTATCTTACCTTTATAACTACAACACAATGCAGAAATTAATCATTGCAAAGAAGTAACGTGGAGAAATGTCATCCGATAAAGTGGTATCAGAAAATCCAGGGAATTTCTGCCCAACTGGAGTGAGGCAAGAGGTCAAATGGGGGGGGATCCAGCCTATGGCATAGATAACATTAACACTACACTTAAAAGATGGATTCGCAGCTGGCACGGTGGCTCACGCCTGTAATCCTAGCACTCTGGGAGGCCGAGGCTGGCAGATTGTTTGAGCGCGGGAGTTCAAGACCAGCCTGAGCAAGAGTGAGACCCTGTCTCTACTAAAAAAATAGAAAGAAATTAGCTGGACAACTACAAATACACAGAAAAAATCATCCAGGCATGGTGGCACATGCCTGTAGTCCTAGCTAACTGGGAGGCTGAGGCAGGAGGATCACCTAAGCCCAGGAGTTTGAGGTTGCTGTGAGCTAGGCTGACGCCACGGCACTCTAGCCCAGGCAACAGAGCCAGACTCTGTCTCAAAAAAAAAAAAAAAAAAGATGGATTTGCTTCTGAACAATAGAAAGGGAGGTGAGAAAAGGGGGAAAGAAAAGGGAAGAATGAGGGGAGGCAACATTTGTTAGTACTATGGAAAAACTACTAGAACCAAAATCAGTTCATCACGAAAACCTAAGAAGTGTGTGAAGTTTGACCCCACTCGCAGGGGGAGTTCTCCACTTGGCTCCTGCACACCCAGGCTCCACTCCCCACTCTCCCCCCATGCTCACATCCCCCACCTCTCTAAAGGTGGGAAGCTGTGAAACCAGACTTGTCCCCATGCCCCGCCCCCTTTTCACTCCCCACCCTTTTCCCTTCAAGATCAGACAGTCTGCTCTCGGGAAATGACTCATCCCAGGGTATGAATTACCAATATTGACACACCATGTTACCCCAAGCAGACTGTGCACTTTGTGAGATAAGCTGCCTTTAGCCAAATAAATGACGCAGGAGCTCAGATTGCAGGGTGCCCGGAGGAGTGGGCAGTGAGTGTTGCTAAGAGAAGTAGCTCCCCCAGAAATTTCCATCTCATCTGGATGTGGGGTCTACTCTCCCTTCTTTATGTGTTTATTTTAGATCTTCCTTCCACTAAATGTAAGCTCTTTGAGGGCAGTTTCGTCCATCTTTTTTATATCTACAACCTGTGCCTAGAACAGTGCCTGGGCTCTAGTAGATACTAAAAAAATACTTGATAACTGGTTGTTCAGTGAATGTTGTCTGTTTCTAGTGCCCTGCAGCACTAGATCTGATAAACGGAGCAAGAGAAGGGGAGGTAAGAAAGCCTGACATTTAAAAATAAATATAATTTTATCTCATAAGAAGTACATGTTTGTTGTTAAAAAAAATTTTAAATACAGATCAGCAAATTTAAGATGATAAAAAGCATTCATGATTCTCTCTCCAGGGTCAATTATTGCTAACATAGTTGTGTAGATTTTTATGTATATCTATATCTATACTTACATATACACTTTAATCAAAAAAAAGCACACTGTACTTAAAATTGTATAGCTAACTTTTTAAAATACAATAAATAATGACCATCTTACCACGTAATAACATATTTTATGTCCTTTTAAATGACTATCTAACAATCTAGCACCTAAATAGACCAGCAATATTCTACCAATTCTCTTTTGCAGGACATTCCGTTGTTTCCAACTTTTTGCTGCTATTTATAAAAACACAGAAAAGGATGTCTTTGTTGCTAAATCTTTGTGCTTGTTATTTCCTCCTACAAGTGAAAATATCATCATCGTTACTCATCAAAATATCAGCCATATTTACTGAATGCAATCTTTGTGCCAGGTACTTTACAAAACCTTGTTTTATTTAATCCTCCCCCAAACACAATTATTTACAGATGAGGAAACTGACTTTGGAGATGCTGAGTAATTTTGTCTGCGATTACCGCTAATCATATCTTTGATGTTTGTGATACCTATTGCCAAACTGTCTTCTGGAAACAGGTTTTGGAATGCGTTGGGGAATACTGGAAACCTGTCACGTCAGGTAAATCCTCCATTAAGGAGAGATAACATAATCTCTGTCCCAGGTTTTATTGACCTGCCAACATTTGTTTTCCCTTTGTGTTTACCCAAAACCTTTGTGATAGTTTAATTACCTTATACTGCCTGGCAGTGAGGTGGCTTTTGATTCGCCCTCTGATCAGACTGCATTCCAGAGAAGCAGTAAAGTTTGGGGCTCAGAGTCCTAAAATACAAGTTTGGACCCTGATTTCATCTCTTTTCCTAGAATGAGATCCTGGGGCACATCAGTTAACTCACCCAAGCTTTGGCTTCCATAGAAAATGGCAAAAATGATATTGATCTAACTCATCTCCCAGGGTTGTGATGACAGGATGAGATGATGAAAATGAAAGAGCTTTGCATGCTGGAAAGAACAACAGGATTGCAAGGCACTGATAGCATGGTCACCATCATCATCATCATCATCTTCCTCCTGAAATCTATTACCTGGCTCTTATTTGGACCTTTGCTTTCTTGGACAGAACCAGTTTGCTTTTTGATACCATTTCATGTGTAAAACAAACATTTTATCTAAATGCACATAGAACAAAGGGAACCGTCTTTTACTGGCATCTGTTAGCAGCAAGAGTTAGGGCACTGGGAGAGAAGAGTTTGAGATTGAGAGATACAGGGAGGTCCTTAGAAAGGAGTTGGGGGCCACAATTGAAAGAAGTACCCCTTCCCCAGGAAGCAGGAATATCAGGACTTTTAAAAAGTAGAAGCAATCAGAGAAGAAGAAAATAAAAGATGGGAGGGAAGGAAAGATAAAAGAAGAAAACAGAAATCAGAAAGGAATGAACAGCGCTATTGGGGGCACTGTGTAAGAAAAAGCAATTTGTTGAAATTCAGAACAGGCTGAATGAGACCGGGCCATACATTCCAGTGCCTGTATTCGGAGGACAGTGAATTAGAGAAAGTCTATCAGGAAAACCACTGAACTAGACCGGTATAAACCTGCAGGCTACACCAATAATTAGGTTGGCATCTCATTGTCCTGATCTTTAAAATGAAGGAGTTAAAGTATATTCTTGGATCTTTCTAGTCCTGACTTCTACAATTATCAGCTGTACTTCCTATTAAATTCCTTTGTCCTCGGGGCTGTGAAAATTTCTTATCCTCCTTCCAAGACCTTGGACTTCAAGACCACTGAAATCTCACCCGGCAGGGACAGAAAAGTACATTTCTAGCACTCACGATGTTATTCAAGTTGATGTGATCCAAAATGCATTTTGTCTTTCCAGCAAGTACCACACAGCATGAAGTAAAGGTTTTATAGGAGATCCCATTAATATGGCCTACAGGGTCTGGGGGTCTTGAGAAAATCTGTACAGAGAAGTTTAATTTTTAAATTTAATTTCTGCTTGCTAATTAGTCATTCCCAAAAGAAAGAAAAAAAGAGGTTAATCTAATATAAGCTTTGAAACAAAGCAGAAGATTAAAGTTAGCCTCTCAGGAAGAATTCTGAGGACAGAACAAAGAGAAAGGAAAATGGATAATTGATATTAAGCATGACATGTCAGAAAGAAACTTGAATGCTTTCTAAATGGAACTATTCTCTCCCATTATTTCTTAAAGATGCATTTTCCCCCTAAGGATGGACGTGAGACTAATGGCTTTCCTTCCCTCAATTTACATCAGAGAGCTGAGTGTCATTTCACTGCCAAATTTTTCCAACATTATTACTTGGCTTTAAAAAGGCAAAATGGCTTAGTTCTATGAACGGTTTGAGACTTTAAAAACTCAAATGACTAAGCCTAATTTACAAAGCTGTTGGGGGGGAGGGGCTGAGCCCAGAAGAGGGGTCAATCACTCATTCGTGGGAACAAAACGAGCTGTTTGCACAGGTATCTCTGATTTTTTTGCGTGGAAAACTGGGACTTGGTTTTCCAGCATGTCATGCCAGATTGAAAAGCTTTCTCTTAAATCCCTTAGACGTCAAGTTGGGCAAGAAAGCCTGTGAGGAAATTCAATTCCTGGAACCAAATAGATGAAAAATTTTTTAAAACGATAGGAAGCTACGTGTCGTCGAAGCGGTATTTTGGAAAGAAATTTATTGGAAATGATGAGAAAGTAATTAAAGTTAATGAAGTGGATCGTCTCGGTTACAGAGGCTGACCTGGGTTTTACGAAGTTACCCCGAGGATTTCTGTTGTGGGAAAATACCCAGGAAGGACTGAGCCCCGCCAGTCGTCATTGAGGCATGCAGGGGAAAAGGAAGGATGAGCTGTGAATCTCTCCGTCTGGGATCATTCTGGAAAGGGGTAGCAAGGGTACTGAAATCACCACATGGCCTCAGTTTTGCAGGGATAGAGAAAAGCAAGGGGTGTAGGTGGGGAGAACAGAGAGGTGCTGAGAAACCAAGAGGAAGGGACCAAAGGGGCGAGGCAGCACAGCACATGTGGCAGCACTCATTGTGACAGCCCTCCTGTGCGCACCATTGAACTCCTGTCAGCCTCTGAATAAAACAGTTCCCCCTTCAGCCTGCCCTGAAATCCCCACATTTCCCTAACAGCAAAAAATGCAGACCCCTGTGGAAAAGCAAAGAAACTGTTTTTCGGAATGTTGGAAAACATTAAACTTTGATTACTCATTCACATCTTGGGAAATTTTTATTTACCAGAAGTTACCCCTTTTGCAGGCATTTTGAAGAAATAAGTTACTGCTATTTCGTGTGAATGGTGGAGAGAGGAAGACTGGGAAACATTCGGGAAGGGTTGCCTCCATGTATGTATCTAAGCACCACCTGGGTACTAAGCGTCTACTCTGTGCAAAGTCCCATACTTGAAATACAGACTTCCAGAGAGGCCTAAGACAACATTCCTTAGGGATCTGAGTTAGATCCCTGAACTGTATGGAAGGGAACACAACAGAAGGCAGGACATAAATGCAAATAAAAAGCAGAGGTGATTCTAAGTGGCAGAAGTCAGAGGAAACAGAAGATCTTTGAGGAGGTTCATGGCTACCCCAAGAGAGGGTCTGAGTAGAATACTGCAAACGGCACAGAAGATGCAATGGGGAATGTGGGTGCGGGGCCACAAAGAGTCTCAGAAGGTGGCTAGCTAGCCAGTGGGGACACACAATAGGAAAACAAAACATGGAAAAGGAAAGAGAGCTCTAAAACGGGGTTCACAGATGGGAACGAGACTTGAACAGACCAAGCACCATGCTTCTAGCAAGGCAGTTTGGTATAATAGAAAGAGAGTGGGTTTATAATCAGAACATCCTTGAAGTCACGTAACTAGCTGTCTTGTGCTGGGCTCAAGGCAGTGCCTTGGTATCCTCACTTGTAAAACTGGGATAAAAGTCCTTATCTCAAAGGTTAAGATACGTAGCCCAAAAAAAAAATAGTGAGACCTTCATGCAAGTTCAGTCCCTTCCTTTGACCTCCAGGTCTTTTTGTCCTCCCCCCAGCCCACCCAATGTGCAAGGACATATGTCTGTCCCCGGTTAGCTCAATCCATAAATCACTTCTATGAACTGTCTCTGGGAGAAGGGAAGAGAAAGGCCACTCTGAATATGTGGGGGGAGAACATGTAGGTTCTGTGCTGTAAGAAAAACCACTCGAGTTGGAAGTAACATAGAAAACAAGTAACTTCCAACTCCTGGGCTCAAAGGGTCCTCCTGCCTTAGCCTCTGGAGTAGCTGGGACTACAGGCACACACCACCAAGCCTGGCTAATTTTTCTATTTTTAGTAAAGATGGGGTCTTGCTCTTGCTGGGGCTGGTCTCCAATCCTGACCTCAAGGGATCTTCCTACCCTAGCCTCCAGAATGCTAGAATTACAAGCGTAAGCCACGACACCCAGCCTGAGTTTTAAAGATCTAATTGACCTTTATTACCAATTCATGAACCAGGCAGCACCCTGTCTGTGAAGCAGAAAGGCATTCCTCTGAGGTGAGCAGAGGGCGTGGGCTTTATAGGCAGCAAAGGCTAAGGAAAGCAGAAACAAGGAGCAAAAAAGCAAGTTGGTCATTTCGCTGGGTGGGAAAAAGCAGAACGGATGTCCTGAACATTCAGGCTTAGGTTGACGGGGCCATTTTGGTCTGTTGCTGTGAATCTCTTGGAGTTTTTTTTTTTTTTGCTGTTGTTTTTTAAACTGACCCCACACCAGTGACTCCATTCTTGTCTGGTCTGGTTAGGGCCAAGTGCAGGAGCTCATTCCAAAACAATGGTTTTTCAAAAATTGTATTTAACAACACAAACTAAAATGTTTTACCTTAGGGTTCTAGCAGATACATTTAGAATATGTAATAAGGATTAATTATAAGGAGGCTTCTTATTATAATGGCTTAGAAATCTCAAAATATATCTCCAAAATTTGCCACTCTTAGAACTCTGCCTGAAATTTGCATAAATTGCTCTAAGATTTACTAGTTCCACTCTGGCCAATCATTAAACAGCTACATATCCCTTTAATATGATTAATAGCACATATGCTTTCCTCCATTATATTTTTAAATAAAAATAGAATTTAAAATTTAAATAATGTGTCAGGAAAAAATGTGAAAAAATCTGAAGTGGGCAAAAAATTACTAGATATATTTTCAGTGGAATATTAAATATTGTCTAGTGGATCTTTCCAAGTTACCTGATTCTGTAAGATCTGTGCTTTTAATGGTTGTTGACTGAGCCATTTTATTAACACAACTTTATAAATTATAGAAAACTGATAGTAATGCAAATGAATACTGCCAATAACATAAAGAAAGTATGTCCAGTGGAGATTCAATGGATTTCTCCCTGGTGGAATTGACCAGGTTGACATTTATTAGGAAATTCACTTCACTGTTAGTTATTACCTATTTATATATATCTGATCCATGGATTTGCCTTTTTCTGTCCAACTGGTTTTCTCATGAATGGATAGTTATATGGTCTTATTGGTTCTTCAATAATTGACAGCTTAAATAAAATCTTAGGCATGTATTCATTTGATGTTGTGTGAATCATAATTTTCCCATCTTGAAAAATTTCCTTCAGCAATAGAAAAGTACAATTATTGATAACTAATTCTGCATGTAAAATAATGAAAAACTATAATTTAGATCAAGACTTAGCTAGTACATTTAAGTAGATAAATCTACTAATGATAATTCCTACCAAGCCCTTCAAAAGAATTGTGAAACCCCTCTGAGCTCTGTGTCCATGAGATCATATCTCTTAGAAAATTTATCCATTCAATTTTTTTTCCTAAAGAAATCTCACCTGTTCCTTCCTTCTTCCTCTTCTACTCAGAATTAGTTGTGCCACTGTGTTTCTGGGACTTTTTCTTCCATCTCTATATTTCTGGCCCCATGTTTTCCTCTTTCTTTATTTTTATCCCTTGTTTTGGAAATGCATATCCTACAGTATCCTTTGAGAAAGGGTTTACAAGAAATAAATTTTTTGAGACATTGTCAGCCTTATTCCACTCTCACCCCTGACTTGTTAGTTTGGCTGGGTATCGATTTCAGCAACCCTATCCCCACTCCCAGCCCCTCCCCAAGAAGGTTTCCTTACAATGGTAAATATGTTTCTTCATTATCTCTTTTGTTTTCCATTTTTTATATTGAGAAGACAAACATCATTCTTACTCTTGTTCTTCTGGAAATGATCTATTTTTATTTTTCTTCCTGGAGGCTTTTAGGATTTTTCTCTTTATTTCCACTTTACGAAAATTTCACAACAAAGCACACTCGTGTAAGTTGGTTTTTTGTTGTTGTTCTGTTTTGTCAATTGTTGTACTGATCCTGGGTGGGTTCTTTCTGTCAGGAAACTCAAATTCTTCTGTTGTCAGATGTTTACTTGTATTATTTTAATACTTTTCTCCCTTCAGGTTTTTTTTAAGTTTCTATTTCTGAAACAGATTGATTCTCCTCCAAGTTTCTTATCTTTTCTCTCTATTTTTAAGACTATTTTTTGGTCTTTTTGTCCTATATCCAAGAAGATTTCGTCAATGTTGTCTTCCAACTCTCCCTTTATTTTTCTTCTCTCGTATTTCAAACTTCTAAGAATTCTTTCTTGTCTTTGACTGCTCCTTTCACTAGGATGTTGGTCTTAATTTGTGGATGCTATAAACTTTCTTGACTTTTTGAAGATTTTAAGTATCGATTTTTAAAGTTTTCTTTTATTCCCTGAGTTATCTCTGATTTCAAAAGCAATCTCCCCAATTCAGGGGGTCAGCTGAGCTCTACCTGGCTTCCCCTGCCTGCACCACAGCCTGGGAACTCTCTAAAGGCACTAAGCTGGGGCAGCTGTAGGACTTACCTCATTTGTTTTCCATGTGTCAGGATGTCCTTCACTGACTAATGCCCGTTGTCTCCAAAACAGTCATTTCATATATTTCATCAGTTCTTTGGTGGTTTCATTTAGGAGAATAAATTGAGTCTCTCTAATTCCATTTTATTTTTTTATTTTTTTTTTGAGACAGAGTCTCACTCTGTTGGCCAGGCTAGAGTGCCGTGGCATCAG
This sequence comes from Lepilemur ruficaudatus, assembly GCA_963574885.1. NCBI lineage: Eukaryota > Metazoa > Chordata > Mammalia > Primates > Lepilemuridae > Lepilemur > Lepilemur ruficaudatus. The sequence goes on from CAUYRT010049269.1 coordinate 64,719, forward strand.
CCTAGCTCACAGCAACCTCTAACTCCTGGGCTCAAGTGATCCTCCTGCCTCAGCCTCCCAAGTAGCTGGGACTACAGGCATGCGCCACTATGCCCAGCTAATTTTTTATGTATAGATTTTTAGTTGTCCAGCTAATTTCTTTCTATTTTGTTTTGGTAGAGACGGGGTCTCGCTCTTGGCTCAGGCTGGTCTCGAACTCCTGAGCTCAAACGATCTGCCCGCCTCGGGCTCCTAGAGCGCTAGGATTACAGGCGTGAGCCACCACGCCCGGCCTCTAATTCCATTTTAAGAAGAAACCAAAGGAGAGAGAGAGTGTGTGTGTGTGTGTGTGTGTGTGTGTGTGTGTAGTGTGGTTGTGTCATTATTTTTGTAAAAAAATACATTTCTGAAATTTCTTGCTGTTTTAATAGTTTTTCAATTTATTTTTCTAGTTTTCTTGATATCATATTTATGTCTCTCATACTTTTCTCTAACTGTAATAGCTCTGAGAGTGAGAAAACTTGTCTTTTAAAGTTTCTCTAGGCCGGGCGCGGTGGCTCACGCCGTAAAACTAGCACTCTGGGAGGCCGAGGTGGGCAGATTGCTCAAGGTTAGACGTTCGAAACCAGCCTGAGCAAGAGTGAGACCTCATCTCTACTAAAAATAGAAAGAAATTAATTGGCCAACTAAAAATATATAGAAAAAATTAGTCGGGCATGGTGGCGCATGCCTGTAGTCCCAGCTACTTGGGAGGCTGAGGCAGGAGGATCACTTGAGCCCAGGAGTTTGAGGTTGCTGTGAGCTAGGCTGAAGCCACGGCACTCTAGCCCAGGCAACAAAGCGAGACTGTCTCAAAAAAAATAAAAATAAAAAAATAAAGTTTCCCTAGTGTTTTCACTCTAAGCCTAAGGCTGACTTAGAGTTCGAAATATTTTTTATTGTTCTTTGGTGAAGAAAGTATCCATTTATTAGAGTTTTATTATTTGTCTGTTTATTTGTGTTTTTAAATAAGAACTATT
>CAUYRT010049270.1:0-34344 GCA_963574885.1 Lepilemur ruficaudatus
GGCGCGGTGGCTCACGCCTGTAATCCTAGCACTCTGGGAGGCCGAGGCGGGTGGATTGCTCAAGGTCAGGAGTTCAAAACCAGCCTGAGCAAGAGTGAGACCCCATCTCTACTAAAAATAGAAAAATTAATTGGCCAACTAAAAATATATAGAAAAAATTAGCCGGGCATGGTGGCTCATGCCTGTAGTCCCAGCCACTTGGGAGGCTGAGCCAGAAGCATTGCTTGAGCCCAGGAGTTTGAGGTTGCTGTGAGCTAGGCTGACGCCACGGCACTCACTCTAGCCGGGGAAACAGTGAGACTCTGTCTCAAAAAAAAAAAAAATACTGAGGATAACAAAATGAATTCTTTTTGGGAACCTGAAAATTGAAATATGTAAAAATCCAAATAAGAACTGTGCAGGCTTTTGCTCAGGAGGGCAAAACTTAAGATTTCAGTTAGGGAAAAAAATCTTTTTTTATTGCAACGACAGTATTTATGAAATTATAGGGAAAATAAAATTTCACTGAACAAGGAAAGCTTAAAATAACCAATGAAAATACCCAACTTGGATGCAGAGCTATGAATGCTAATTTTTGGACACAACAGAAGTATTTTCTGGTTTAAATATTGGCTTTTAATAAAGTGTAACTGCTGGTTCTGATTATCCTTGAGTCCTAGGTAGCCTGTGGCCCAGAAGGAACTAGAAATAAACACTAAGTACCCATTTTCATGGTATAGCAAGTTTTAGCTTTTCTCAGGAATACAGTCTGACCACCGAAGAAGCATTTAATGAAAACATTTTTCTTTAGTCTCAAGAGGAATCCAGGCATTATTGGGGTTCTCAGTGCTTTCACGCCTTGTGTTCTGGCAGACACAATTGGGTGGAGAAATGTTTTTTCACTTAGTTTTTCTTAAGTGGTATTTCTCACTTTCACTCTTGCCAGTATACTCCTACCTGTATTGTTTGCTTTAAATTTTACTTAAATCTACTCGATGTTAAATTTAGTTTTAAAAGGAATCAATATGACAGCAGAAACGAGTGGTGGGGCTGGCCCAACACGTTGACCAGCTTCTTATAGGGTGGATTTAGGTTTCTCTCAGTGCCCCACTCCAATGGCGGAGAGGGGCAACCACACATTTTAATTTCTCCCTCTTCCAGCTATGGTCGTAAGGTCTGTAAATTGATTGAGCCAAAGGAGATCCCAAGCCTGGTAGTTTTGTTTTTACTCTGGGCCTTGGGAGTTCAAGTCCCTACACCTGGAATCTTTCAATGATTCCCTTGTGATTCTGGGCGCTCTGGGAATTTGTGTGCGCGCGTGCGTGCCCCAAAATTCATGGAGCCTGGGTGCATAATTCTGTTTTTGAGTCTGCTGCATTCACCTGTTGTCTGCCCCTCACCTGCCTCCACAAGGGACAAAGAGCTTCATCCAGAGACTGCAGACTACCTTGTGGGGAACAGGAGCGTTCGCAGCGTTTGCAACCAGAGCCCTTGGGCGCGGAAGCCTGAAATTTCTGGCTTCGGCAAAGCAGCATTAGTGTCTGACTCCACTCCACTCGCCAGAGTATTCTTGGCTTGAGGCTTTTTTAAGGGCTGCAGATTCAGCCCAGGGAAGGGTCTCCCGGGTCGCTGCTCCAGACTGCCAGCTAAATATCTGAATTAGAAACCTTAGCGCACATTGGGAAACGAAATTCAAGTCGGCTTGGCCTCTTGTGCTCTTGATATATTGGGTGTAAAATGGAACACGCTTTCCCCTACGTTTATATAGAAATACATGCAAATGAAGATTTAAGAAGATAGTACTAGTTACTCCTCCCACCGCTTTACAACACGATTACCCTTTGTAGAAAATCGTCACTATATATGCTAATCATTCCAGAAAAATCCCGACTATTCCTTGGGTAGTTGGGAGCTAGCGCTTAAGTTTAGGAACTACGTAAGATTTTATAACGCTCGTTAACTGGAACCTAAATTCCCATAGGGCTGTCTTTGGTGCTGGGTTCAAAGACTAACATTTTCATAAGAGCCTCAAGATCTAATTATTTTATGTCTGGCGTCTCATAAGGTAGACGAAAAAACGGACTCCTTTATCCCTTCGGTATCTCCAATGACATCACAACTGCCCACCAGCTCCTCCTACACGTGGCTCCTTGGAAAGCGTGGGAAAGAAGGGAAAAAATGCAAAGGGAAACTGCCAGGACTTAAGATGTCTGCCCAAAGACCCTCGATTTCCCAGGAAGGGCCTACCCGCTTCCAAAATGTCCGTCCGCATTCCTGACGTCACTCCATCCGCTCCATCTAGCCAAAAAACGAGTGCGCTCCAATCAGGGCTCAGTCCCCGCCCTTGACTTGCGTCACTTCCGGTGGTGCAGCAGCCATTTTGTCAGTCGCCAGTGGATCCCGCGCGCTGGAGAAGTGCAGTTCCCCCTGGTTACCGACTCGTCTGTTCTCCCTTCGTCCTGCGGGCGCCGTCTAAGAGCGCTCGCCAAAGGCGCAGCTGTTCCTCCCTACGGTGCTGCCGCTGCTGTTGCATCCGCCTGGAGGTGGTGCGCTCTTTTCCTCCTCTGCCACTGACAGGCGCCCTCAGAGCCGCCGTCCGCGATGTCAAGCGAGGAGAGCTACCGGGCCATCCTGCGCTACCTGACAAACGAGAGCGAGCCGTACGCCCCGGGCACCGAGGGCAATGTCAAGCGTAAAATCCGCAAGGCTGCCGCTTGCTACGTGGTGCGCGGCGGGACTTTGTATTACCAGCGGCGGCAGCGGCACCGCAAGACCTTCGCGGAGCTGGAGGTGGTGCTGCAGCCCGAGCGGCGCCGGGACCTCATCGAGGCGGCGCACCTGGGTCCGGGCGGCACTCACCACACCCGGCATCAGACCTGGCATGACTTGTCCAAGACGTACTGGTGGCGAGGTACGACCTGGCCTGAGGCGAGGGGGCGGGTCGGCGGCTTGTTGCCGGGGCCAGGCTTGCCGGCGGTGCCTGATTGCGCACTCACAAATTCTAGGGTCCCGGACGCCCCTTGCGGGGCCAGCCTGCGCTGGGCGGCGGATCGGCTGCCAGGCGGAGTCGAGAGGGTGGGGGACGCGAAGGGAGCCGCACTTCCCACAGGAAGGAGGCCGCGGAGCTGGGGGCGGGCCCCGGCTCTGGGTGGGGCCAAGGGGGCTTCCCCGGAGGCCGGGCCGGGGCGGGGAGGGGCGGACGCCTGAGCAGCGCCCGGCCCACTTCCTTACGGGGTGCCTCCGGAGGAAGCTTCTAGCACGCGTCCGGGCAGGCGTGGGTTGTTTGTGCGGACGGTTTTGGGGAGGGACAGTTCTTTCGCCCGAAGGCGGGGCTCCGGTCTCCCTTGTGTTCTGCTCGGGTTTTGAGAAGCAGGTTTGAGTTCCCTGCGTCCCCTCGCCCATACCCCTCAAATTCTGCTACTTGGACGTGAGGAATACAATTATGCGCAGAAGTAACAAGGGGTGGGTGTGTGACATCCGTCTTGAACCTCTTTTTTAGAGCACGAATTAAATGTATAGGATAACAGTTACTCTTAATTCTGAATGTTTTACTATTCTTTCTCCTGATACAGTGAAAAGCGCTTTGGGAACTCGGAGGCTCTGTATATACCCAGAAGAGAGATGGTTTACTGTAATTTTTTGTCAGGAAATAAATATCTAAAGTTTCTTGGCCCCTTGGGAATCAGTTTAGGGAAGGAGAGCCCTTGGCTGCTTAACTCTCCACAATTCTGATAAATATTCACACTGCTCGGTTTAGAATGAGCAGTTTACAGGTTATAAGAAGAGGTTATGTTAGGAATGATTCTGCCACACTCTGTATGGCTGCAGAGAAATTAATTCATGCATCTTCGTTACTTAATCCGTGAGTAAATAGAGTAGGCTACTGTACAGTTTCTGAAGTTCTTTTCGGTTTATAAACTTTGTCATCAAGCTTATTTACGAACTGTTTCATAGTCCTTTCTTTTGTTCCTTGGAGAATTCTTTTGTGTTTTCAAAAGCAGTCCGGTTTTAGATTTTTCTTAAATGCTTTCTTTTAATTGATTTTCTGGTTTAAAGCAATATCTGAATTAAATTCCTCTTAAGGCGACGCAGCTATTGAAGAGTAAAATATGGGCCTGGCGCGGTGGCTCACGCCTGTAATCCTAGCACTCTGGAAGGCCGAGACGGGAGGATCGATGGAGGTCAGGAGTTCGAAACCAGCCTCAGCTAGAGAGAGATCCCGTCTCCACTAAAAATAGAAAGAAATTAATTGGCCAACTAGAGATATATAGAAAAAATTAGCCGGGCATCATGGTGGCACATGCCTGTAGTCTCAGCTACTTGGGAGGCTGAGGCAGGAGGATTGCTTGAGCCCAGGAGTTTGAGGTTGGTGTGAGCTAGGCTGATGCCACGGCACTCTGCCCCCCACCCCCCGCCAAAAAAAGAGTAAAATATGGGGTAATCTCTGTATTTTGTTAGGATTGGTTTGGCCTGATACTGTTTTGTTGAACATGTTTCAGGTTTAATACTTTAGGACATATTAAAAGATAATTAATGTAACTATAGGTAACATTAGTTTTTCTCTTCAGTTGTTTTTTTTTTTTTTGCATAATTGCTTTACTGGGAAATACAGGTAACATTGGTTACACTTTTACATGCAGACGTAGTTTTGAGCAACTACTTTGTTTTCATTTAATCTTAATAAAACTTTGTGAGGTGGAAATATTTATATCTCTATTTTACAGAAGGAAAAACTAAAAGCACCAGGAGATTAACACAACAAAGGTCACACAGCTGACCTTTGTGATTTTACACTTTTCTTAACCATTGTTATATGGTGCTGTATAGGGTTTATTTTTTTATTTTTATTTATTTATTTATTTTTTTGAGACAGAGTCTCACTCTGTTGCCCAGGCTAGAGTGCCGTGGCATCAGCCTAGCTCACAGCAACCTCAAACTCCTGGGCTCAAGAGATCCTTCTGCCTCAGCCTCCCAAGTAGCTGGGACTACAGGCATGCGCCACCATGCCCGGCTAATTTTTTCTGTATATTTTTAGCTGTGCACATAATTTCTTTCTATTTTTAGTAGAGACTGGTCTTGCTCTTGCCCTGGCTGGTTTCAAATTCCTGACCTCGAGCGATCCTCCCGCCTTGGCCTCGCAGAGTGCTAGTATTACAGGTGTGAGCCACCACACCCAGCCCTGTATAGGATTTAGTGTTCATAATTTTCTTGTTCTAAATTATCTATGGGTGATATCCTGTTTGGGGAGTTTTTCTTAAGCTTGCAGTGCCTTAAAAGGACGAAAAACACTGAGATGATGTTTATGTTAACGTAATTTAAAAGTGAAAGATTTATTTGTAGTTACGCAGAAATTCAAAATCCTTAAACATCTACATAGGCTGTTCTTAAAGTACAAGAACCCCTAGAAGAGGGAGGCCCTGAGATTCTTTCAGAGTACCCACAAGCTTAAAACTACTTTGATAATAAGGCTTAAAGCATTATTTACCTTTTCACTCTCATTGTCTGAATTTACGATGGGGTTATGTATATCGTTAAGTTGAAAATTCGTTTAATACACCTAACGTACATAATAGTTTAGCCTAGCCTGCTTTAAATGTGCTCAGAGCACTTACATTAGCCTACAGTTGGGCTCATCTCACACAAGGCCTATTTTAGAATAAAGTGGTTAATATTGTATCACATGTAATTTCATTGAATACTGTACTGAAGAGAAAAACAGAATGGTTGTATGGGTACTTGAAGTATAGCTTCTACTGAATAAAAATTGCTTTTGCACCATCATAAAATGAAAATACTGTGTATCAGACCATCGTAAGTCAGAACCGTCTCTACAGTACTTTTTTAGAAGTTACATGACATTTTATGTGACAATAGATGGAATGCAGAAGCACATACATTTGGCCCTCCATATTTGTGAGTTTCCCATAACGTGGATTCAACCAACCACAGATGTAAAATATAAAAAAGAATGATTGTTTCTGTAATGAACATGAAAAGGCTTTGTTTTCATTATTCCCTAAATGAGACAGTATAACAGCTATTAACATAGCATTTACATGGTATTAGATATTATAAGTAATCTAGAGATGATTTAAAGTGTACAGGACAGTATGCTTAGGTTATGGGCAAACACTGCTCCATATTATGTCAAGGACTTCGAGGATAGCCTGGAGCCAGTCCCCCAGGGTTCTTACAGCTGTTTGGGTTTTTTGTTTTGTTTTGTTTTGGAAAGTAGGTCCCCCCCATAAAAATGCTATGTGTGTTAACATGTAATGAGTTTATTACTTGATCATCACATTATTATTTTAATATTTTGTCAATTAAAATTGGAATTCTTAGTCAGTAAGCCTCAAGGCTTATTATTGCCTTCAATAATTAGCTATTCATGTTGATGTTTATTAACAGTGTGCTTGTTTGTTTCTTTATTATAGGCTTATTAGATTAACAAAACTACATCGACTACATACATTCTTAATACATTAGTGGAATGAAAAGAATTTTCACTAGTCAGTTCCTTCATAAGTAATTTGTCTCAAAATTTTAAAAGATCTTTCTTAAGCAACTTATAGCACATTTCTGAGTAATTAAAAAGAATGCTTAAGCTGATTGTTTCTAGTTCTAGAGATGATATTGTAAAAGGTATGGGTAATGATCTAGAACTGATAATTGATAAAACAAGCATTTTAAACTACTAGTTTTTAACATGTAATAGACTGCAAATGGGATCTCCGAGATATATATTCCAAAGCCATTGTAGACTCTGTGGGAGCTACTAAGAGTTGGTCAAGGTGGATTGCTAAGAAAACCACTATGCCATTGATTCTTTTCCTTTCTATTTCTATTTTGGTTAGACTTGGGCTCTGGCATATGTGCTAAGAAACAATGTTTCAAAGTCAGTCCACTAGAAGCTGTACCAGGCATAGTTTACTGGGATTCATTATGCTGCTTTTTCTGGAAAGTTCCCATGATAAGCTATATATTCTAGTGCTGAGGCAAGATTGTAGCAACTTTCCTTGTTTGCGCAGGGTGAAAAATAATGAATCAGTGCCTAAAGTTTATGTATATTAGTTACTAAACATTTCAGAATGTAAAATGTTGGTAGATATTTTTTCTCCTACCTTTCTCTTTTATCCTGTATTGTGTGTGCTAGAGTTTCAAAATGACTCTTTCCCCTGCCTCAGTCAAAAGCTGATATATAGGGATCCACAGTTAAATGCTTCCAAAATACATGGATAAGAGTAAATTAGGAAGCTGAGTGCAGCAGCACTGTAGTCCCAGTTCCTTGGGAGGCAGGAGATTGATTTGAGCTCAGGAGTCTAGCCTGGACAACATAGCAAGGCCCTATCTCAAATAAATAGATGAATAAATAAAAAGAAATCACACAAGAACTTAATGATTAAATTAGGAAGGGAAAGGGGATCAAACTAGCAAAATTGTATAATAGATTAAATTAGCTGGCTGCAGAAGTTCCTAAGGATTGATTTGTTTTTGTTTGGACTGTGGAGATAAATTGATGCTACTGTTACTTACTCTAGAAGATGTCTTTAGAAGATGTAGTCTCTAGAAGACCTGATAATAACTAGGTTTATGTAAAATAAACCTGTGACCACTTGCAGCCTCTTTGAAGAAAACAAAATACTGAAGGACCAACATGCGTGGAGCTCAAAAAAAGAAACCACTGAGCAAGAGATGGTCACTGTATCCAGTAATGACCAGGAAGAAAGGTTCTTAAACAGCTGACAGGAGCAAATTGTTCAACTTGACAAATAGATCTCTAGAGCAGTACTTCTCAACCTGGGACACTTTTGCATCCCAGGGAACATTTTGCTGTATCTGAAGACAATTTTGGTTGTCAACTGTGGAGGAAGTTAGGGTTGTGATATTGGCATCTAGTTGGGTAGAGATCAAGGGTGCTTCTAAACATACTGCAATGCACAGGACAGCCCCTCACAACAAAGAATCTGGTCTAAAATGTCAATACTAGTTGGGTTGAAAACCCCTTCTCAAGACTGAAAAACTATTCCTCAATCTCTTTTATTAGATGACTACCCACCAAGGTAATTTATTTCCCTTTGTTCTCAGTCCGTGCTGCTCAGTAAACAACCATACTGCTTTTATTTTATTTCATTTCGTGACAGGGTCTCACTGTGTTGCTCCAGGCTGAAGTGCAGTGACGTGATCCCAGCTCACTGCAACCTGGAATGCTTGGGCTCAAGTGCTCCTCCTGAATAGCTAGGACTACAGGAGTGCACCATCACACCTGGCTAATTTTTTCTATTCTTTTTTGTAGATACAGGGTCTCATTCTATTGCTCAGGCTGGTCTCAAACTCCTGTGCTAAAGGGATCCTCCTGCCCCAACCTCCTGTATTGCTAGGACTACAGGCACGGGCCACCATGCCTGGCTAATTTTTTGTAGAGACAGGGTCTACAGGGTCTTGCTGTGTTGCACAGGTTGGTCTCAAACTCCTGGTCTCAAGAAATCCTCCCAAAGTGCTATGATTATAGACGTGAGCCACCTCTCCCGGCCCAGTGAGCATTATTTAACAAATATGTAGCAGCTAATGTGTGTCAGACACTGTTCAAAGTGCTTTATAAATACTAACATTTAATCTTCATAGTAGCTCTGTGAAGTAAGTATAATACTGTATCTCCATTTTACCATTGATCACAAAAAGGTATAGGGAGGTGAGAGTTTCAGTGACTTGGCCATGGTCACAGAGCTAGTTAGTGGATCACTTTTCTGCATAAATAATTTCAACCTCTTGCAGTATTTCCCCACTGTTTTTTTTTTTTGTTTTTTTTTTTTTTTTTTTTGGAGACAGAGTCTCAATCTGTTGACCAGGCTAGAGTGCCATGCATCAGCCCAGCTCACAGCACCGGCTCAAGCAATCCTGCCTCAGCCTCCTGAGTAGCTGGGATTACAGGCATGAGCCACCAGGCCTGGCTAATTTTTTCTATATATATTTTTAGTTGTCCAGCTAATTTCTTTCTATTTCTTCTTTTAGTAGAGATGGGATCTCACTCTTGCTCAGGCTGGTCTCAAACTCCTGAACTCAAAAGATCCACCCGCCTCGGCCTCCCAGAGTGCTAGGATTACAGGCGTGAGCCACCCCACCCCCGGCCTGCAGTTTTTATTTATTTTTCATCTTTGTTCAAATGCTTTCCATGTAGTTTCTCCAATACCATTTGAACTCGGCCAGTTAATACTTTAATCAAACCTCTGTTGTATGCAGAGTATACTTAATATGTAGAATCATAAAATGTACAGAAATACATCTAGAAAGGCCAGATGCAGTGGCCTGTAATTCAAGCACTTTTGGGAGGCGCAGGCGGGAGGATCATCTGAGGTCTGGAGTTCAAGACTGGCCTGGGCAACATAGCAAAACCCCTATTTCTACAAAAATAAAAATAAATAAGCCAGATGTGGTGGTGTGCCTGTGGTCCTAGCTACTCAGGAGGTTGGGGTGTGAGGATTACTTGAGCCCAGAAGTTCAAAGTTGCAATGAGCAATGATTACACCACTGCACTTCAACCTGGACAACAGAGTAAGACCCTGCCTCTTAAAAATAAATAAAGTAAAGGAATACATCCAGGATTAATTAGGAAAAACTGATTCATCTTGTCCTTATTTATTTTGGACATGGGAATTTCCATAGCAGTATTCCTCATTTTCTAAATGTATTTCTCACGTAGAAATATACTGAAATGGACTGGGCACAGTGGCTTACATGTGTAATAAATACTAGCACTCTGGGAAGCCGAGACAGGAGGATTACTTGAGGTCAGGAGTTTGAGACCAGCCTGGGCAAGAGCGAGACCCTGTCTTTACCAAAACAAAGGAAAAATTAGCTGGGCTTGGTGGCATGCACCTGTAGTCCCAGCTCCTAGAGAGGCTGAGGCAGGAGGATAGCTTTGAGTCCAGGGGTTTGAGGTTGTAGTGAGCTATGATGACACCACTGCACTCTAACTATGTACACACACACGTACACCCATGCTTAATATATATTCATGTACATATTTCATTTCCTTCTCACATACTCATTTATTCTGTTTTATTTTGATAAAATATACAAACACAATTTCATTTCAGATGTACAGTTCAGTGGCATTAAGTACATTGTTGGGTAACCATCACCATTACTCATTTCTAGAAATCTGTCATCCTATTTATTCTTAACTGTATGTAAAATATATATCTATTGTGCCTTTTTATTGATTTATTTAAACCTGCTACTATACCTCATACAGAAATAGATTTGTTATTGACTTTAGTATTTTCAGACACTGGATTAAAACTTCTGTTGGTCTCCAAAGTAGACACATGCAAATGCTTTATTGACATAAGTTATATTTAACCCTGACCCATTCATTATTTAATCCTTCCAAAATAAGCCTTCTGTGAACCAATAAATTTGGCAAATGCCTAGGTTAAACAGATCTCTAATATGATATGAGTTTCTAATATGATAATGTCCATTGTGTATACCTAGAATTTAATTTTTTAATTTATTCAGTGTATATCTCTATAATAAGTGTAGGACAAACAATTTGATAATTTTGCTTGAGTACTTTCTGAAAATTGAGAGTATAAGGAACTTGGTGTAATTTGACATATTAGAACTCTTTGTAGGAATAATATACCTCTATCATTTTAGTTAATAATAAACTTTTTCATTTGTATTTATTTGGAGGCAGTGGGAGCGGGGGGACAAGTTTCTGCCACAGGGGTGAGCAAACATATTCCCTTCCTGTGTATCTTATCATACAGAGAATCACATGGGTTCTGGAGGCTCAGCTCTGCCATTTAACTAGACGTGACTTTGGACAAGTTACATACCTCTTAAGGTTTAGTTTTCTTCTACAGAATGGGAATTAATTGTTCTTGCCTTACACGGATGGTAGCAGGTGTACGTGTGTGTATGTATATAAAGCCTTCCTCCATGCCCCCCCTTACTCCTACCCTAGCTTGCTGAGCTAGAAGTGAAAATCCATAGTAGGCTTTTGTGAGTGGCCTGTGTACAATTAACTTATGTTAGATTATGTATGCTGTTATTTCACATAACCCTAAAATTTCATGACTTTCAAAAATGAAAGATATTTTATTATTTTGTTTTATTTGACAGGATCTCACTGTGTCACCCAGGATGGAGTACAGTGGCCTGATCATAGTTCACTGCAACCTCCAACACCTGGGCTTTGGCAATCCTCGTGTCTGTCTTAGCCCAGGTAGCTGGGACTACAGGCACACACCACCATGCCCAGCTAATTTTTAAATATTTTCTAGAGATGCAATTTTGCTATGTTACCAGGCTGGCCTCAAGCGATCTTCCCACCTTGGCCTCCGAAAGTGTTGGGATTATAAATTTGAGCCACCATACCTGGCCAAAAGATTAATATTTTAAACTCTTGATTATAAGTTTTGTTTATAGTCTCGTTCTAGGCTACAGATTAGCTTAACCTTTTTTCATCTGCAGTTCAGGTTAAAAGACAGCATCCATCTGGGACATGCTGTTGTTTGGGAGAGGAGACATAGATCAAAGAATGGGATGAAACACCCTTAAGACTTACATTCAGGCCGGCACAGTAGCTCACACCTGTAATCCTAGGACTCTGGGAGGCCAAGGCGGAGGGTTGCTAGAGGTCAGGAGTTTGAGACCAGCCTGAGCAAGAACAAGACCCGATCTCTACTAAAAATAGAAAGAAATTAGCTGGACTACTAAAAATATATAGAAAAAAATTAGCCAGGCATGGTGGCACATGCCTGTAGTCCGAGCTACTCGGGAGGCTGAGGCAGAGGGATTGCTTGAGCCCAGGAGTTTGAGGTTGCTGTGAGCTAGGCTGACACCACAGCACTCGAGCCCAGGCAACAAAGGAAGACTCTGTCTCCAAAAAATAAAATAAAATAAAAAAATAAAAGATTTATGTTCAGACATGGCCATACACACCACCGTATCCATTCATATTCCATTGGCCAAAGCAAATTGCATGGTCAAGCCTGCCGTCAGTGGGGTGGAGAAGTATTCACTTGAGCCATATTAAATTGTTATTTATGTAGGTCAAAAACAGTTGAATATTGGCAGTTTCTTATAGTTTGTATTGTATGAATACTCTGCGTCTCATATATGAAAGGGTGGGGCTATATAATCATCTTATGGTGGGGGAGATGAATAGGAAGAAACAACAAAACAGTGTATCTCAGTGTGGAAATGAACCACCATTTATAACCTTATATCTTTGAAAATATATCTTACATTCTAAAGAACTCACTCTACATGCAACAGTGGTCCCCAGCGTTTTTGGCACCAGGGACCGGTTTCATGGAAGACAGTTTTTCCACAGGTCTGAGGGGATTGAGGGTGGAGCTCTATGGCCCAGTCCCTACCAGACCTTGGACCGCCCAGAGGTTGGGGACCACAGCTTTATAGGACATAAGTGTGTCTGCACATAGATACCTGAATATACATTAGTGTACACAGACTAAATAATGCTCTATTTTTCAATTTTTTTATTTATATTAAGATGCCATATTCTTCAATTTTCAATTAAGAACAGCATTATATTTAACTTGATAATTTTTATTTTCATTGTAGGTATATTAAAACAAGTCAAAGATTATATTAAACAGTGTAACAAATGCCAGGAGAAACTGGATCGCTCCCGTCCAATATCAGATGCTTCAGAAATGTTGGAAGAATTGGGACTAGACCTTGAATCTGGAGAAGAAAGTAATGAATCAGAAGATGACCTGAGCAACTTTACTTCACCTCCAGCTACAGCCTCCAAGCCTTCAAAAAAGAAGCCGGTATCCAGACATGAACTTGTATTTGTAAGTGGTTTTCCATTCAACTTCAACGTTTGTCACTACTAGTGTACTAGTATTTGCAGTCTTGATGACTTCTGTTTTTCTCAGACCACTAAGACTGCTCCACTGTTGGCAATGACATTAAAGGTTTAAGCAGGTCTATGTCTGAAGTAGATCTTATTGAATCAGACAAAATGGGTAATGTAGTATGTTGTCATATAAGCTGTACCGCCTCTTCATTTATCATACATGTTCCTGTTATTTCTTTTCTTCAGAATGAATTTAGTTACCTGTTGGTTTATTGTTAATTATTCCTCCTCCCTTCTTTTGTAATGATATATTGGTACAGGTAAACAGAATACATTTCTAGAAATAGTCTCTATATCATGCAGCGAGATAAAGTTAATCTGGCTAAGTCTTTGTTTTTTGCCTGCTTCAGTTCCATACATTATCAAATTTCTGACTGGTAAGAATAGACAGCTGGAAGTGAGATACAGGTTTTCATTAGGTCAAGTAGAGTGAACATAGCAGAAAATAGTGAGGACAACATATCTTTTTATTTAAATACGTACGTAAGAAAGAATATCAGATTAGTTCTTCATATCTGTTAAAAGAGAATATGTAGCGAGTCTTGTTTCAAAGTCAGTTAAGGATAAAAAATACAGATGATATGTAATACAACTCTTCATCTCAAACTTCTTTTGATAGGTTGACACCAAAGGAGTGGTAAGACGTTCTTCTCCAAAACATTGTCAGGCTGTCTTAAAACAGCTGAATGAACAGAGACTTTCCAATCAGTTCTGTGATGTTACTTTGTTAATTGAAGGAGAAGAATACAAAGCTCATAAATCTGTGTTGTCAGCTAATAGCGAATATTTTCGAGATCTTTTTATTGAGAAAGGAGCTGTTTCCAGTCATGAGGCTGTGGTGGATCTTTCTGGTAAGAATTTTCTATTACTCTTGCTTTTTGGTTATAACTATGTTTGAGAAGGGGTGTCTTCCAAAGTCAGAATTTATGCTAAAGTAGGAGAAGCCCTCTTACAGCAGCAAACTAAGCTCAACTGAAAAGGTTCTTTTTAGCAGGTTTCCATGGGAGAGTTATGGAAGAGACTGTCATATCCTATCACTGCCTCTTAGGTGAGACAGTTATAGCAGAAGAATTGTTTCTGAGATATAAACTGTTAGAAACGGTTTGAGAGAAATCCACATCTGCATCAGTGTGGTTACACTGAATGAGTATGATGTTTAAAAATTGACTGTTTAGGCTAGGTGCGGTGACTCATGCCTGTAGCTACTCAGGAGGCTGAGACAGAAGAATTTCTTGAAGTTAGGAATTCTAGACTGTTGTGTGCAGTGATCGCTGAATAGCCACACTACGCTCCAGCCTGGGAGATGAGATCCTATCTCTGAGATCCTATCCATAATGAGATCCTATCTCTAAAAATAAGTATAAATAAATAAAAATTGGTTGTGTGTTGTTTTTGTTTAAGATTAAGCATTAGAATTCATTAAGTTCAATAATCAAACTATCAATGTAGAAAAATCAAAATTCCAGGTGAGTTTTTTTTTTGTTATTACTGTAAATGAATAGTTTGACTTTTCTTTTGTCCTCATTGGAATTTATATATTGGCTTATGAGTCAACAAATGAAAATTTAGGAAGAATTAAAATAAGTAACTTACACATTTTCTCATAATATAAATTTGATGTAATCCTTGAATTACATCACTTTGTGAAATGATGTTTTCATTTTCCCAAACACAAAAGTGACTTTACGTGGGTATATAAATACTTAATCATTTAACCACTGAACGTTTTCTACCTTATATTTTTTAAGCTCACCTCTTCCGCAAAGTCAGATACATACATTTTTCCTTAGCTTTATGTTTATATGAAGCCATAGCTTTCTCTCTATGAAGAATATTTATTAAACATCCAATGTGTGGAAGGAACTAGCCTAAGCTCTGAGGATACAGTGGTGAGCAAAAACGTTTTGTAGCTTAGAGTTGCGTTACATTCTAGATCAGTGGTATTTTTTTCTGGGTTTGGTAACAGAGGAGAAAATATGTCTTACACTGAGCCATCTGAATAATAAAACTCATCACAGGTGTAGTCATTTGATGCGTCAGCTTTGGAATTTTTTCCCCCTATAGTTCAAGCATCTGAAGCAGAAAGAGAGAGCATGAGTGTTGCTCTTTTCTGGCTTAACAGTTTATAGCAAATGAAAAGAAATAGCTGCCTGAAATAATGGCAGCACAGCATTTTAATATTCCAACAAAATACTTTATTCTATGTGCTTATTATTTGTTGTTCAGCAAATATGCTGTAAGCAATCACAGGTGAAAAAGACATTATTTTTAGAATATGTTTGATTTAAATATTAAGTACTTGTAAGATATATATGCAGTATAAAAAACAATGATATAATGTATTTCTGTTTTTTAATTTTCCAGTTAATGTAATTGAATTCATCACTGTTTTTCTTTTTGTTGTGTGTGCTTAAAAAGATCTTCCCTGCCCCAAATGATAGAGATATTTTCATAGTTTGTCTCTTCAAAGTTTCATAGTTTTTATTTTATATTTAACTTTTCATCTATTTGGAATTTACTTTTGTTGGTGTGAGATAGGTGTTCAGTTTCATTTTTCTTGTATCTATCATTCCTTGTCTTAGAACCATTTAATGAAAACTTCATCTTCTTCCCACCCATGGACCATGCTCATTCTGTTACAAAACATTTCTGTGTTTGTCTCTTCCTACACTATTATCATTTGTTCTTGATTCGTTTAGCATTATAATACTAAGCAAAGTCTCCCAACTTTTATTATTCTGGTGGGTCTTAGCTATTCACTACCCTTTGCTCTTCCATATAAACTAAAATCAGTTTGTTGACTTCTAACAAAAAAATGCATTTTCATAGGGATTACGTTGAATTAATAAACTTTTAGAGGTTTATCTGTAAAGGTCTTACACATCTTTTGTTAGATTTATCCCAAAGGTACTTTATGTTTTGGTATTATGTTTTGGTAGTTTTGGTACTATTACAATTTTCTTCCTTCTTAAAATTGTATAATTTCTAATATTTTTGGTATATCCTCATTGTATATACAGTTATATTACTTAATTCTCTTATCTATTCAAACATCTATCGATTCTTTGGGATTTTCTGCAGAAGACAAATACATTATCTGCAAATAGTAATGGTTTTGTTTCTCCCTTTCCAATCTTTACGTTTTGATCTTTTATTCTTGCTTTACAGTGCTGGCCAGGACCTCAAAAAAAAAAAAAGGCAATTGAGTAGAAATGGTGATAGAGGGTTCACTTATCCCTAGTTCTGAAGAAGACGCTTTTTTTTTCCATTCAAACCATTAAGTATGTTAGTTGGTAACTGTTTAGCATTAAGGAAGTTGCCTCTGAAATGCATGTTGACTTCTCACATACTTTTTCTGTATCACTTGAGGCCATCTTTATTTTTCTCCTTTTGTTAATGTAGGAAATTATATTTATTTTTTTAATGTTAAACCACTTTGTCATTCCTGGGATAAATCCAGTTTAGTCATGATGTATCACATTGTATAAATTACCATTCAGTTTGCTAATTTTGTTTAGAATGTTTGCATCTGCAGTCATGAGTAGTTTTCCTTTTTCACATTGTTTCTGTCCGATTTTGATGCGTTCCAGTCTTGTAAAATGTGTGTTCCCGCCAATTGTTATACACACTAAAATAGTTACTATAAGATTGGAATTGTTTCTTGAACGTGTGGTAGAATTGTGGCTAAAATTGCCTGAACCTGTAGTAGACCTTGGGGTAAGATTTTTTATTACTTTAAAAAGTTTTTAAAGGTTATGTAATTGTTAAGATTTTCTATTTTATCTTAATTTATAGGAAGTTATATTTTTGTAGGAATTTGTCTATTTCATCTGAATTTTCAAGTTCATTGACACAAAATTTTTCATAGTGTCCTCTTCTAAATGTCGTCAGTAACAGTAGATGTATTTCTTTTATTCTTGATAGTTTTAATGAAAAAATTCTTATTTTTTAAATTTTTCCTACTACAGACTTTTTTTTAGTCCTGCTAAGGCAGGAGTTAGCAAATTGCAGCACCTATTTTTGTAAATAAAGTTTTATTGAAACACAGCTGCACCCATTCATTTACATGTCATGTGTGGCTGCTTTTGAGCTTACAAAGGCAGGATTGAATAGTTGCACCACAAGCCATATGACCCACAAAGCATGAAATATTTGGTCTCTGGCTTTTTACAGAAAAACTTTCCTGACCCTGTGCGAAAGCATAACTTTTTTTTTAATGTTAAAAACCTATTATGCAAATGTATTCAAAGATTTTATTTAAATTATTAACTGAGGAAACCAATACGATGTTAAAACTGCTTCTAATAGAATTTTAAAGAAAATAGTTATGATGTCTTTTGGCCAAAAGAATATTCAAATGAATTTACTAACAAATGTAAAACTGATTAATATCGTGGGGTAATAGACTAGAAGTTTGGGGGCTATCTTTTCTACTCTGATAGAAATAACTTCTCAGTTGTTCAGAGTTCATTTGCATTTGTTATTAGTTTTGTGTAAGTTAATTTTTACATAGTGGTAAAATACTCAACAGAAGGCTGTCAGTGGTGCGTACTCAGCACTCTTTTTTTTTTTTTTTTCTTTTTTTGAGACAGAGTCTCACTCTGTTGCCTGGGCTAGAGTGAGTGCCATGGCGTCAGCCTAGCTCACAGCAACCTCAAACTCCTGGGCTTAAGCGATCCTCCTGCCTCAGCCTCCCGAGTAGCTGGGACTATGGGACTGCAGGCATGTGCTACCACGCCCGGCTAATTTTTCTATATATTTTTAGCTGTCCACGTAATTTCTTTCTATTTATAGTAGAGACAGGGTCTCACTCTTGGTCAGGCTGGTCTCGAACTCCTGACCTTGAGTGATCCACCCGCCTCCGCCTCCCAGAGTGCTAGAATTACTGGCATGAGCCACCACGCCCAGCCCTCAGCACTACTTTTAAAGAACATCTGATAATTCTGTTTGTGGATTATTAAGTTTTGATTAATTTTTCTTGACTGTCTTTTCAAAGAACAAATAATGTTTGTTTTTTTCCCATTAATTTCTGTTCTTTATTATTATCTTCCTCCTTTGAATATTCTCTTTATTTTTTCTGTGAGTATAATGCAATTTAAGAATTCAGGGTTATAAATTTTACTGGGATGCACTCTTCAGTATTAGATGAAGCCTATTAACTGTTCGTTCTTCTATTTACTGATTATTTTCTGTGCTTGATCTGAGTTATTGAGGGAGGTGCTTTTGAATATTAACTAGTGTGATACATTTATCTTTCTCAGTTTCTTCAGTTTTTGTTTGATGTATCTTGAGGCTATGTTATTAGATGCATATACATTTAGATTTATGGCTTTATGATAAAACATCCCTTATGATGTAATGACCCTCTTTAGTGATACTTTCTACTTTAAAGTCTATTTTTGGCTATTAATACAGCTAATGTGAACAATATTCTGGTTACTATTTGCCTAGGATATCTTTGTTTCATCTTTTATGTTCAACCGCTTTGTATCTTCATGTGTGTGTTTGTTCGTTTGTTTGTTTGTTTGTTTTGAGACAGAGTCTCACTCTGTTGCCCGGGCTACAGTGAGTGCGGTGGCGTCAGCCTAGCTCACAGCAACCTCAAACTCCTGGGCTCAAGCAATCTTTTCTGCCTCAGCCTCCCTAGTAACTGGGACTACAGGCATGCACCACCACATCCAGCTAACTTTTTTGTTTTGATTGAATATTTTCTATTGTGGCATTTAAATTTCCTTAATGTTTTTTTTTTTTTTTTTTTTTTTTTTTTTTGAGACAGAGTCTTACTCTGTTGCCTGGGCTAGAGTGAGTGCTGTGGCGTTAGCCTAGCTCACAGCAACCTCAAACTCCTGGGCTCAAGTGATCCTTCTGCCTCAGCCTCCCAAGTGCCACTACACATGGCTAATTTTTATTCTATTTTTGTTTTGTAGAGATGAGGTATTGCTCTTGGTTCAGGCTGGTGTGGAACTCCTGAGCTCAAGAGATTCTCCTGCCTTGGCCTCCCAGAGTGCTACGATATAGGCATAAGCCGCTGCGCCTGGCCAATAAATACATTTTAAAACATTTAAAATATACTCAGTGCCAAGGTGTTGAGAAGAGGTAGAATGGAGAAATCTTCCCTTAATATTCGTGACCATAAGCAAGGCTTCTTTGATGTTTTTTGTTGTTGTTGAATGTACAGCACTGTAACACTGAAACAAACCTTGAGCTAGTGTTTAAAGTCGTTCTAGATTAAGTAATGCCCTAACATCTAACAAATCAAATGTTTTACGTGTTGAAAACATCTTTAACCCAGGACTCAAAGATTTTCCACAAAGCTCTAAAGAAGACGAATTTATTATACAAAGATTTAAAAAAAGAAGAAACAGGCACCATATAAATAAGAACTAGAAAAAACAAACAGCCCAAATCAAGTCAACAAACATTTTAAGTATTGTTATCATAAGGTATAGAAAATAAAGAAGGTGGCACAGTAAACAAATATCATAAAAAGTAGCTCCCCAAAGAGAGAGATAAAAAAAGAACTAAACCAAACCTCTAAAAATGGAAAACAAATTGAAATAAAAACCTCAGTAGATGAATTTCATAGCAAATTACACATAGCTAGGGTAAACCAGAATTTTCCAGAATAAATTACAAAGAAATAAAAACATATAAAAATTAAGAGACAGAAGATGAAGCGAGAATAACTGTCTAATTTCAGTTTCACAGCGTAGAAGAGGCTGGTTTCAGTGGCTCATGCCTGTAATCCTAGCACTCTGGGAGGCCAAGGCGGGAGGACTGCTGGAGCTCCAGCTCTGCTGGAGTTTGAGACCAACCTGAGCAAGACTGAGACCCCATCTCCGCTAAAAATAGAAAAAATTAGCCGGATGTGGTGGCATTTCCCTGTAGTTCCAGCTACTCAGGAGACTGAGGCAGGAGGATCACCTGAGCCCAGAAGTTTGAGGTTGCAGTGAGTTATGATGATGCTACTGCACTCCAGCTGGAGTGACAGAGCAAGACTCTGTCTCAAAAAAAAAATTTAGAAAAAGTAGGAGAGAGAATGTAATAGGCAATTTTTGTCTGAAAATTTTTCTCAGCTGATGAAAGACATCAATCCACATATTCAGGAAGTCCAACAATTTCCATGCAGGACAGTTAGAAGTCAAAGATTCTCATACTAGATTAAAAACAAAACCCAAAAGTACAATGTTTAAGGACACATATAAAACATAAAGATACAGGCTGGGCGCGGTGGCTCACGCTTGTAATCCTAGCACTCTGGGAGGCCGAGGCAGGCGGATCACTCAAGGTCAGGAATTCAAAACCAGCCTGAGCAAGAGTGAGACCCCGTTTCTACTATAAATAGAAAGAAATTAATTGGCCAACTAAAAATATATAGCAAAAAAAATTAGCCGGGCATGGCGGCGCATGCCTGTAGTCCCAGCTACTTGGGACTGAGGCTGGAGGATCCCTGAGGCCAGAAGTTTGAGGGTGCAGTGAGCTGTGATGATGCCAGTGCACTCTAGCTGGGGTGACAGAAGGAGACTGTGTTGCAAAAAAAAAAAAAAAAAAAATTTATATGAGTGGGTCAAATCAGGGTATCTTAGTCTGCCTTACTCCTTCAAGTAAAGTCCCTGTCTTAATTTTTCCATTTATGATAATTGTCCATTTCAGAATGAGTGGAGGATTTTGAAAATTCTTAAATTGTGGTTTAAAAAACATATAAAGTTTATCCTCTTAACTATTTTTTCCTTTTATTTTTAGTTGACACGTAATAATCGTACATATTTATGGGGTACAGAATGATATTTTGATACATGTCTGCATTATGTAGTGATCAAATGAAGGTAATTAGGATATCTCTCACCTCAAACATTTGTCATTTCTTTGTGTTTGGACTGTTCAAAATCCTCTCCTCTAGCATTTTAAACATAACACAATAGATTACTGTTAGCCACGTTCACCCTACAGTGTGTAGAACACTATAACTCATTCCTATCTGCCTGTAATTTTGTATCTATTAACCAATCTCTCCCTATCCTCCCCTCACTCACCCTTTCCAGCCTTTGATAACCATAAGTCTATTCCCTATTTCTATGAGCTCAATTTTTTTTAACACCCACATATGAGTGAGAACATGTGGTATAATATTTATCTTTCTGTGCTTGACTAATTTCATTTAACATGTCTTCCAAGCTTCATTCGTATTGCCACAAATGGCAAGATTTCATTCTTTTGTTATGACTGAATAGTATTCCATTGTGTATGTATGGTATATATACCACATTTTCTTTATCCATTCATCTGTTGGTGGACATTTAGGTTGATTTATGTCTTAGCTATTGTGAATAATGCTGCAGTAAACATGGAGGTTCAGATATCTCTTTAATATGCTGATTTCCTTTCCTTTGAAAAAATACCCAATAGTGGGATTTCTGGATCACATGGTAGTTCTATTTTTAGTTTTTTGCGAATGCTCTGTGCTGTTTTCCATAATGACTATACTAATTTACGTTCCTACCAACAGTGTATGAGAGTTCCTTAACAGTTTCTCGAGTATACAGTTCAGTAGTAGTGACTACATTCACTTTGTCATGTAATAGGTCTCTAGAACTTTTTCATCTTGTAAAATTGTCTGTTTCATTTAATTACATTGTTCTTTTTTTGTTCTGTTTCTTTTTGTCTTAATGGTATTTTCCAGTAAACATGAGTCAATATCTTTGGGAAAAAATGATTTTAGCTATTTAAAATGTTAGATAGAACCGTGTTAATTTTTTCATGGGAGATTTTTCTTATGCCTTTGAACTTAGAAATTAAAAAGTATTAGGCAAAAGACCAAAATTAATTTTGTTGATACATGATTTTTTTAAGAAATATTCTTACTTACCTCAGGCTTAATTTGGTCTCATAATTTGTAACAGGATTAATGTGGTTTTAGCCTATTAAATTATCAGCTTTCCTAGGAATGGCTGAATCAGCCATGATGATAATGTTGATGTATAGTCCTCTCAGTTTTCAGCCTGACTTTTAACAGTTTAAGGCTTCTATATATGGGCCAGGCGAAGTGGCTCACGCCTGTAATCCTAGCACTGGGAGGTCAAGGTGGGCAGATCATTTGAGCTCAGGAGTTCCAGAACAGCCTGAGCAAGAGCGAGACCTCGTCTCTACTAAAAAAATAGAAATTAGCTGGACAACTAAAAATATATAGAAAAAATTAGCCGGGCATGGTGGCACATGCCTGTAGTCCCAGCTACTTGGAAGGCTGAGGCAGGAGGATCATTTGAGCCCAGGAGTTTGAGGTTGCTGTGATTTGGGCTGATGCCCTGGCACTGTAGCCCAGGCAACAGAGTGAGACTCTTGTCTCAAAAAAAATTTAAAAAACGGCTTCATGTTTGTTCATCCTTCATCTATCTGCCTATGTAAAAGGAACACATTTTACATACCCTGAATCAAAACTGAAAAACATAGCAAATACGAGTTTTTAAAAGGTTGCTTTGGCTCTCAATTATGTATTTAAAAAAAAACTCTAAGATAAATTATTATATGAGAAAAGCAAGGTTCAGAACACTGTGGGTAATATGACACCTAGTGTAACAAGGGGGGTGATAAGAATATTTGCTTGATTGTATAGCTTTCCAGACTTTCTTTGTACAAATTTTTTTTTTGAGACAGCAGAGTCTCACTCTGTTGCCCGGGCTAGAGTGCCGTGGCATCAGCCTAGCTCACAGCAACCTCAAACTCCTAGGCTCAGGCCATCCTCCTACCTCAGCCTCCCCAGTAGCTGGTACTACAGGCATGCGCCACCATGCCCAGCTGATTTTTTCTATATATTTTTAGTTGTCTAGCTAATTTCTTTCTATTTTTTTAGTAGAGACAGGGTCTCACTCTTGCTCAGGCTAGTCTCGAACTCGGAGCTCAAATGATCCGTCGGCCTCCCACAGTGCTAGGATTACAGGTGTGAGCCACTATGCCTGGCCTGTACAAATTCTTAATCATACTGGTTATGGAGATAGTTAGAATTATCACTGTATAATCTCTTTTCTGATTTTTTTTATCATGGGAATATTAAGTAGCTTTTGAAAGTAAAGCACTGAGAACTTAGAAAAGAAACTGACCTTATTTTCCCACATAAAATAAGAATGTAATACCTCGTGTATATAGTAATTATTCCATTCCTTAGATTTGGGATAAGCAACTATAGCCGAATAGGCTTATCCTCCCTTTTTTCTCTTTTTGTAAAGAAAGTTGTATTGGAACACAGCCACAGGCATTGGTGTACATCTGCTTTCCAGGTACAATGGCAGAGCTGAGTAGTTGCAAGACACCTTATGGCCTGCATTATTTATTCTCTCTTTACAGAAAAGTTTTGCCAACCTTTGTTTTAGATCTTGGTTTTTTACTTTTAGTCATAGAACACTTTGTTCAATCTAATTTTTATATAGACTACTATTAAAAAATACAGCTATATTTACTGAAGTGAGGTTATAGGGGACAGGTTGGTTGAACCCCTCCTACTCACCTGCCTCCCTCTTTTTTTTTACCCTCCATTCTCCAGCAGCTGTTTCTTGAGGGGAGTTTGAGGAACCCCCGGGGTTCTAAGGAATACAGTTTGAAAATGGCTGCCTTACAACAACTCTTGAGGTAGTAAGTCTGATATTATTTTTTATATTAGGTATTGAGAGACTTGGCTCATAAAAGTGAGTTAGTCAAGGTTTAATAAGCAACCAGAACAGAGAACAAATCCAGGGGTGATTGACTACAGAATAATGATCATGTTTGCCTTTGTATTATATTTTATATTGTCATAATTCTGTATTCTTATATTTCAGTGGTGATTAACTTTTTTGTCCCCATTTTCTTGTTTCACATAGGTTTTTGTAAGGCAAGCTTCCTTCCTTTACTAGAATTTGCCTATACTTCTGTGCTAAGTTTTGACTTCTGTAGCATGGCTGATGTAGCTATCTTAGCTCGTCATCTTTTCATGTCAGAAGTCTTAGAGATTTGTGAAAGTGTACATAAACTCATGGAAGAAAAGCAGCTAACGGTATATAAGAAGGGCGAAGTTCAAACAGTAGCATCTACACAGGACTTACCAGCACATAATGGAGGTACAGCATTTCCTGTGGCTAGCAATGAGGGAACCACAACAGCTTTATCTCCTCAACTTGGGGGTTGTGAATTTGTACTACTGGTAAATGGAGATTTGCCAGCAACTGAGCAGAATGGAGAGGTAGAACGACAGCCTGAGCCCCAGGTTTCTTCAGAGCCTGAAGCTGCTCTGTCATCTGTAGGATGTATAACTAATTCCCATCCTGAAATGGAGTCTGTTGATTTAATAGCAAAAAACAACCAGACAGAACAAGAAACTTCAAACAGCACTGTTTCTGATATTCATCCTAAACTTTCAAAAGAGAATATAATCAGTAGCTCTCCAGAGAACAGTGATATGGGAAATGATATATCAGCTGAGGATACCTGTGCTGAAGATACTCCAACACATCAGCAAAACCTTGGCCAACCTGTAAAAGATCAGGAAAATCTAGTTGCACCAACAGCAAAGACAGACGTTGCCCCTGATGATGATTCTTACAGAAGCAAGCTTCGACAGCGTTCTGTTAATGAAGGAGGATATATCAGACTTCACAAAGGAATGGAGAAAAAGCTGCAGAAACGGAAAGCCATTCCCAAGTCAGCAGTTCAGCAGGTATGATGCAAAAAGGGTCAACCTTTGCAGTTTTCACTTTAGATTGAAAGCAATCTATTAATGAATTTGTAGCTATGGTGAACATTATTTGGAAGAGGAGATGGATACAGCAACTTCATGTTTTAAAATACCAATATTAATAAGATAATATGAATTTGAAATATTTTATTAGACATGACTCAACTTTAAAAATCAAAATGAATGTATTTAGATCGTGTTTTTTATCCCTTAATTAGGTGGCCCAGAAGTTAGTTCAAAGAGGGAAAAAGAGGAAACAACCAAAAAGGGATACTAAAGAGAACACTGAAGAAGCGTCCCATAAATGTGGGGAATGTGGAATGGTTTTTCAAAGACGATATGCCCTTATAATGCACACACTGAAACATGAAAGAGCTAGAGATTATAAGTGTCCGGTAAGTATCTGGAAAGCTAGTTGGTGATGGCTGTAACCTCATATAAATAGAATGCAACTTACTGCTTGGTTGTTGTCATGTCGCTTGCATTCAAGACAATAGTGAAGGGAGATCAGGGATGAAGCTGTATGTACCAAGCTTAGGGGACAGCCAGTCCAGGTGGCAACAGGACATCATGCTTTGGTGAAGATTTCAGATAAGGTGATGTGTTTTGAGTCTCCTCTCAGAAGACAACTGGCGGAAGGGTTTGATGATGAATTAGTAGTAAATACAAAGAGAAATAAGTTAATAAAAACAAAAAGCAAGAAAGGAAAAAGAATCATAGTGTGTCATATATGGCCCAAGTGTAACAACATTTGCATCCTAGTAAAGTAAGCACTGAAACCTAACAACTGAAATTGGTCCGATTAAAAATGTAACTATTTTCATAGGGTAATTTCAATTGTTTACATAAGTGCAGGGAATAGAGATGTGAAGGAGAGAATCAACTTCTTTATGCATGTTACTTAGAGTTACAAAGAGAGGCATTGAGAGAGTCAAAAAAAAAGTTAACTTTAAAAGCAAAAGACGGTGGATATGGTGAGCCAGGAGACCAGTTTTATTTATTGTTTCAAAAAATAGGTTTTGTAGATGGTGAGCATATATTCCTTTGATTTTAAAAAGAACAAAAGCTTTCACGAATCCCCAGACAACCACAGGGTAAAATCCAAGGACCGGCACTGTTTTACCTTTCTACTTTTTCCAACCCCTATTTCTGTTCCACCTAACAACTAGTATTACTTAGACTAATAATACTAATGATAGTATTATTCTTTGTCTATATCCTATTCCTTTAAGATACAATTCAAGCCCCAAACTTGTTAATGATGCCTTTCCTTATTGCTCTGATTATCCCTCTACTTAAATATTTCATCTTTTTACATATGAATCCTGTGCTATAGTTAGATTTTAAGCCTCTCTAGAGTAGGGCCTTAGTCTTACCCTTTCCATTTCTATAATCTGGTACGTGGCATATTGTCTTTTACATAGTATGTGTTTATTGATTTGTATAATTGCAACAGAAATGGAAAATTGAAATGAGTCAAATTTCACTTAACATTTTGTACTGGAAATACATTTAGACAGAATTTTGTTTACTTTTTCTTTTAGTTGTGTAAAAAACAGTTTCAGTACAGTGCCTCCTTACGAGCACACCTTATTCGACATGCCAGAAAAGATGCACCCAGTTCATCCTCATCCAATTCCACGTCTAACGAGGCATCAGGAACATCATCTGAGAAGGGCAGAACCAAACGAGAATTTATATGTTCCATATGCGGAAGGACATTACCTAAATTATATTCTCTTCGAATACATATGTTAAAGCACACAGGTGTAAAGCCACATGCATGCCAGGTAAAGCCATAACATTTATTTTTGTTACTTTAAGATTAGAACTTAACTGTGGGAATGAGACTGGTGGATAGTATTCTAGAGTCACCCTCATCTTGTAAGATATCAGAGAAATTTGACTTCTTTAGTTTGTTGCCTAGATCAAGGGTGATTTGCTGTTCTGTTTTAGTTTGCTCTCTGAAGTTGTACTTTGAAAGGAATCTTTATTAAGTTGTTTGTGAAACCTATTAGGGTCCAGAGGATGTACAGGGTAAGAATAACCAATTTATCATCCTAATCATTCCTTAACCTTTAGTAGGACCAACCAGGACTGGAAAGGAACTCATGGCTTAAATCTTCTTGGTCAGTAAAAGTCCTGTCTAAGCTATGTGTCCGTCTCTAGAGCTGAAGATTGAGAGTATCTAACTGCCAAAATATGGCTCCTGGATAAAGAATCCTGTGATTAGCCAACTTTGGGCTACTTAGAACTGTGAAAGATTTCTAGGAGCACCTATAGCCTTACATATAAGCATGACTCACTATTTATTAAACAGTTTTGAAACCAATGAGATTTTCAATATTTCTCCTTTTTCTGCAGCTTTTTTTATATGATAATAGAATATATTATAAGAGAAGGGGATGAACCCTCATGTACCCTCACCCAGCTTTAATAGTTATCAGCTCTTGGTCAGACGTATTTTATGTATACTGTCACTTACTACCCTCCTCCCACCCCAGTTACTTTGTAACCAAGTCCTAAGCATCATTTTATTCATAAATTTAAATACCCAGTATAAGTTCAGCCTCTGGTCTTCAAGTGTAGCACTACGCAAAATGTGTGGTCCATAGAAGATAAATATGGAAATAGAGAGTGAGCATGTAGAAACTTTCATAGCAATTTGATGTTGTCACACTTTTTTTTTTTGAGACAGGGTCTCTCCATCACCCAGGCTGAAATACAGCAGCATAATCATAGCTCACTGCAACCTCAAACTCCTGGGCTCAAGTGATACTCTTGCCTCACCCTCCGGAGTAGCTGGGACTACAGGCACACCCAGCTAATTTTTATATTTGTAGACACAGGGTCTTGCTATTGCCTAGGCTGGTCTTGAACTCCTGGCCTCAAGTGATCATCCTGCCTTGGCCTCCAAAGTGCTAGGATTACAGACATGAGCCACCTTGCCTTGCCTTGTCACAACATTTTTATCATGTTTAACAAAAATTTTTCCCCAGTGGGTTGGGGAAAGGAAAAAAAAATTGGTTCTTCATCACAGTTTGAGAAGCACTGTTAGTGTAGTAGGAAATAGTATGTTCTAGATTAAGCTTCTATGTCTCTTTACATGTAAGGTGTACTGTTTACCAGTCTCAAAGATAGCGTAAGGTTTCTTTATTTGTGCTATTTTGAGCTCTTCCAGTGATAACATGAATTTAAGAAAGATAGCAACAATATTTAAGTACTGAATCAAAAGAGGGTTTAGCTTGCTAATATTCTTGACATTTGTGGTTAAACTTCCACATTGTCATTTGTTTATAATTTTAGTTAAATAACTAAATATTTACTTAAACTAGTTTCTCTGTCTTCATTCTTCAGAAACAGCATCTACCAGATCCCTTTTTGTTTTACTAAATTAAACACTCGTTTTCTGTCTTAGGTCTGTGGAAAGACTTTTATCTATAAGCATGGTCTAAAATTACATCAGAGTCTCCATCAATCACAAAAGCAGTTCCAGTGTGAACTATGTGTTAAGTCATTTGTTACTAAACGGAGTCTTCAAGAACATATGAGTATTCACACAGGTAATGAGAAATTTATATTGACATAGTTAGATGTTATATGCTATTAACATTACATTGATTATGCTGTAATTATATCAGAAATTGATATGTTGATATGTGTGTTCAGTTTTTATTAATGAGACAGTATTTAAAGTTGCAAGGTTTTCTTAAATCTAGTTATAGCTGTATTATTTGTGTAAAAATATTCAGTTTTCCTCAGTGTAGAAAACTGTAAATAAAGTTTACAGTTTATGCATAATTTATGCATAAATTATGCATAATTTAGATCCAGGCATAAAGAAATTATCATGCTTTTAAAAAGTTGAGTGGTAGGCAGATATAAATTTCAGCATGGTAGATGGTTTATACTTTTATTTTTTTGTCCACACATACTTATTTTCAGATGCTTTAAAGCAGGAATGTGGGAATGGCCAATGAAGGGTATGTACCTGTTGTACATACCCTTCATGGATAAAAAAAATCATAATTTTTTTTACCCTGTACAAATGAACAAATGAACTTTTATGAATACAAATGAACTTGTATTCATTTCTATTACTATTACAATCCATAGGTTATATAAGCATTTCACATTCTTTGGGTGGCAGCCTTTGCTAGTGCTATAGATGTTGAGAGGAAAATAGAGATTTTGACATGGTTTATTGTTGTTATTAGAAGATACCTGTTAAGTGTTATAGCTTCCATATCTTCTTGATAAAATAACTTTCGAAATATGACATGAAAGAATTCTGTTAAAAGAAGACTGATTGTTAGATTTGTGACATGGTTTTTATGTTTCTACAGGAGAGTCCAAGTACCATTGCTCAGTTTGTGGGAAGTCTTTTCATAGAGGCTCTGGACTCAGCAAGCACTTCAAGAAACACCAGCCAAAGCCTGAGGTTCGAGGCTATCATTGCACCCAGTAAGTATTTAATATGTGAAGCATTCTACTAATTTCATTATGTTCTTATTTTGTTTATTTGAAAGTTTTGAAAAGAAAGAAAATGTTTGAAGCTAACATTAAACAGTAATTTCAATTTAATCTTGATTTTAATCAGGTTTTTTTTATTTTTGCCTATGTGTTCCTATTTTTTAACAGTTTGAGACATAAACCATATACAATATACAAATCACTCATTTAAAGTGATTTAAAAAGGTTTTCCAAATGGTACTTACCTGGGAGTGGGGACTGTAGGAAAGAATAGTCCAGGCTGGGCACAGTGGCTCACGCCTGTAATCCCAGCCCTCTGGGAGGCCGAGGAGGGACGATCACTCGAGCTCAGGAGTTCGAGACCAGCCTGAATAAGAGCGAGACCCCCTCTCTACTAAAATAGAAAACATTATCCAGGCATAGTGGCACATGCCTGTAGTCCTAGCTACTTGGGAGGCTGAGACAGAAGGATCACTTGAGCCCAGGAGTTTGAGGATGCCATGGCACACTAGCCCTGGCAGCAGAGTTGAGACTCTGTCTCAAAAAAAAAGGAAAAAGAAGAGTCCTACTGCCAGCCAGAGTTTCTTTCTCCCCCCTTTTCATTTTCCAAAGCCTCTTAAAATCTTTGTAAGTGAAGTAAAATTCATATAACATAAAATTAATCGTTTTTAAAATGTACAATTCAGAGGCTTTTAGTAAATTCACAGTATTGTGCAAATATCACCACTAATGCCAGAATACCTCTAACAGTTAGCCAGACAGTTTACAGCTCTGACTTAGCCCTCACTTCCTGTTTGTGCAGATTCAGGTCAGCCAGAAGTAAGAGCCTGCGGCCTTTTCAGGTCTTGAAGTCTGAGAGTCTGAGTAGATTAATGTAAACTGTGTTTAGACTCATTAGCATTTGATTTCTCTCAGGCTCTTATGGACAAGACAATGGCAGTGGTTTAAACTTCATAATCCTCTCAAATCCCAAATTGTCAAGCTTCTTTTCTGGTAGTTCCTATAAAAGCCTTGAGGTTCACTCTGATTATATCCAGTGAAGTCATTTGGTTATTCCTTGGTCAGTCACTATTGCCAAAAGAATGCTGTGCTCCGATTGACTTAGGCCTGTGTTGTTGCTTCATCCCTAGGGTCAGGAGTAAAGCCTACCCTCCATACATAGAGAATGAGAGGGGTGAATGGGGTTGTAAAAAGGGGATCAGATGGGGGAGGGGGAAATGCATAGATTTCCTCTATAATAACCCTTGGGAACTGTGCATGATTCTTTTGTTTGTTTGGGATAGACACACATGCCACTATACTCGCTCTGTTGCCCAGGCTGGAGTACAGTGGCATGATTATAGCTCACTGCAACCTCAAATTCCTGAGCTTAAGCGATCCTCCTGCCACAGCCTCCTGAGTAGCTGGAACTACAGGCGCACGCCACCGCACCCAGCTGTTTTAAAAAATTTTTTGTAGAGATGGGGTCTCGCCTTGTTGCCCAAGCTGGTCTTGAACTCCTAGCCTCAAATGAGCCTCCACACCCTGCCTATACATAGCTCTCTTTAAAATGTTTCTAGTGCTCTAAAGATGAAATAATTTAAAACTCTGTAGCCTATATGCAAGATTGGAATATTAGGAAATTCTTTTGTTTTAAATTGGGATCATCTTGTGGAGTTCTAGGAACTTAAAAACATACTGAATTCTAGGAAACCTGTATTAAAGGAATAAGATGATCCAATTGGGTAATTAAACTTTATTGCAGATGTGAAAAAAGTTTCTTTGAAGCTAGAGATCTTCGCCAACACATGAACAAACATCTTGGTGTGAAGCCATTCCGGTGCCAGTTTTGTGATAAGTGCTATAGTTGGAAGAAAGATTGGTATTCGCATGTGAAGTCTCATTCTGTCACTGAGCCTTATAGGTGGGTAAATTTGAGAAGAATCTGAACTTGAGATGTATATGTATTTTGATTGATTCTTATGGCTGCTAGTGATTTGGAAAAAATAATTTGACCTTTCCCTATTTTAGGTGTAATGTATGTGGTAAAGAATTTTATGAAAAAGCTTTGTTCAGAAGGCATGTAAAGAAAGCTACCCATGGGAAAAAAGGGAGAGCAAAGCAGAACCTGGAACGTGTATGTGAACAGTGTGGAAGAAAGTTCACTCAGCTAAGAGAGTACAGAAGACACATGAACAACCATGAAGGTAAGTGTACTTAGTATTATATTTATCTAAATAGAATAAAAGCCAAACCAGTAGTGATTCTCCCTTCACCAGCCCTCTTACATTACTTGAGAAGAAATTAATTTCATATTTCTCTGTCAACATCGTTATACTGAACTAAATTGTTTAAAGCCTCTGTTTAATTACCCTAGGATTATAGGATTGCTATGAAGAAATAATTGAAGTTATGCATGGAAACTAAAATTTGTCTCTCAGTAACTTCTGTCCTTGGGAATGTTGTTAGATTATAATTCAGAATCTTATTATTCTAAGGAAAACCATTAGATTCTAAGTAAAAAATTATCATAGTCGAGATAGAAAGACTTATGGGCTACTGTATTTTTTAAAATTTTTAAAAATTGACAATTTAAATGGATTTTGGTACTTGCACCTCACCACACATGTACTTTTTTTTTTAATAGGAGTTAAGCCATTTGAGTGCTTAACATGTGGAGTAGCTTGGGCTGATGCCCGATCTCTAAAACGCCATGTCAGAACACATACTGGTGAACGGCCCTATGTCTGTCCTGTGTGTAGCGAAGCCTACATAGATGCTCGAACACTCCGTAAACATATGACTAAATTTCACAGAGACTATGTGCCTTGCAAAATTATGCTGGAAAAAGATACCCTTCAGTTTCATAACCAAGGAACTCAAGTGGAGCATGCAGTCAGCATCTTAACAGCAGACATGCAGGATCAAGGAAGCAGTTGTCCTCAAGAACTTGAGACTGTGGTAGTGACAGGAGAAACTATTGAAGCTCTCGAGGCTGTTGCAGCTACTGAAGAGTGTCCGTCGGTATCTACGCTTTCTGACCAAAGTATTATGCAAGTAGTTAATTATGTATTGGCACAACAGCAAGGACAGAAGCTATCTGAAGTTGCAGAAGCTATTCAAACTGTTGAAGTAGAAGTGGCCCACATTTCAGAGACAGAATGAATATAGTAATGAAGATAAAAAGAAGTGACAACTCATGTACACTGAGCTCACAGAGTATTTGTTTACGATACCATATGACTGTCCTCTGAGCGTTTACATGTCAAGGCTCTGGACTATTTGGTGATATAACATTTCGAAACCTTTTGTCTGGCCAATGGGTTCTGTAGAAAAGTCCATTGTAAAGAAATTGAAAACAAATACATTTGATGGCAGTAGCTTATCATGATATACCTTTTATGAATTAATGTTTATAATGACTGTACTAAATTTAAGACTGTACAGTTCTCATTTGCATTTTTACATCCTGTTGTATATTTTGAAGTTAAAAGGTTGCACCAGTTGGCTTTTCTTCTGTTTTTTTCTCAAAATATAGAGATTTTGTGATTTCATTTGCCCTGTTTCTGGATTAAAAAAATTCTAATATAAAGCATTTCAGTAGGATGCATAGGTTTATTAACGCTTTTTAAATGCTTTAGATCTGTGATTCTTGACTTACTATTTATTTTAACCCCTTTTAAGTCAGGGATTCTTTATTTTAAAGCACTTAATGAGTTACATGTTGTAATCAAGTTTGCACAATATATTTATCTATATGGGGAGCCCATAAATGAATAGCTTAATTTTTAAAATGCCATTAAAATGCATGAAATGCCTATTAAAGCCTTACTACAGTCTCTTCAAGGCAAGTAAATTGACCATGAGAAAAGAACACCGTTATTAAACACTGTTGATGGGAAATTTCTCCTTGATAACATAGGACAATAAAAAAAAATCTTATTCTTTTGCTGAAGAATGAACAAGTTAATGAACAAGTTAGGTTTGCTATGGTTTCAGTTTTGTATCATGTTTAATTGTTTAATTTTGTTGAAAAACTGCAGTTGAGAAATAGGATAGCAATATAAACATTAGAGCGGTCCTGTGGATGCCATATAATTGTCAAGTAATTTCAGAATATTGAAATTCTTCAGTATAGCCCTCATTACAATACTTGAAAAAATTGATTATGGTCCCACCAAATTGTTGAAGATAATTTATTTTTAAAAGTTACCTGAAAACTAAATTATATTAATTCATGTGTTTGATTTTTAAATTCCCACCTCTTTAAGCAATCCAATTTTCTGATTTTCAGAATAACCATGGGGAGATGCCACATTTCTCTCTAGGAAACTGAAGCTATAATCGTTAAAATTAAGCTTTTAGGTATTAGAAGCTGTTATAAGATATAAGCAGAAAAATTAAGATATAAGCAGATCACATGTAAATCATTCCTAAAGCACAAGAGAAGAAGGTGCCTTGATGTACATATACTAATTAAAATGCTTATACCGGTTTACTTTAAAAATGGCTTTAAAGATAAAGAATAAATGTGATAGTTGTGCATGCATTATACTTATATATATATAATATTTGCATTTGCAAATTTCTCATTGTTTTAATAGCTGTGTGGCTGACTTTCAATTTTAAGAAGTGAATTGACATACAGCCCATAACTTTAAAATGGCTGCTCATTTATATTTTTCAGTTAGTGAAAAAGTATTTCAACCTGACTAAAATTTAGAATTGTCTTTTATGTTCCATCCTTACCATTGTCATCAGATTTAATGATTGTATAAGACCATTAATGTGTGTCACAAATATGTAAATAAAAGATGTTGAATCTTGTTAAAAGCATAAGCTTTGGAGTTGAGCTTGCTAGTAATTTTAATTCATAAATCAGTTGCTATTATTAAATATGTTATTAAGTTAATCCATTTTTAAAGGGAAAAGGAATTGAACACTAGAAATAACTATTGGAGGAACACTTCATAATATTATAACTTCTTTTTTTTTTTTTTTGGAGACAGAGTCTCGCTCTGTTGCCCGGGCTAGAGTGAGTGCCATGGCGTCGGCCTAGCTCGCAGCAACCTCAAACTCCTGGGCTCAAGCAGTCCTTCTGCCTCAGCCTTCCAAGTAGCTGGGATTACAGGCATGCGCCACCATGCTCAGCTAATTTTTTCTATATATTTTTAGTTGGCCAATTAATTTCTTTCTATTTTTAGTAGAGACGGGGTCTCACTCGTGCTCAGGCTGGTTTCGAACTCCTGACCTCCTTGATCGATCCTCCTGCCACAGCCTCCCAGAGTGCTAAGATTACAGGCGTGAGCCACCGCACCCG
>CAUYRT010049271.1:0-50588 GCA_963574885.1 Lepilemur ruficaudatus
TTTGTCTATCTTCTTTTGAAAAACTTCTGTTTATGTCTTTTGCCTACTTTTTTTTTGTTGTTTGTTTTTTTTTTGTTTTTTTTTTAATCTTTTTTTTTTTTTTTTTAATTGGGGGAAAAAAAAAAAGAATTTAAATTAAAATTTTTAAAGAAAAAATTTTTATTTAGATTATTTACAAAAAAATAAAAAAAAAAAAAAACATTAAAAAAAAAAACAAAAAAAAAAACAAACAACAAAAAAAAAGTAGGCAAAAGACATAAACAGAAGTTTTTCAAAAGAAGATAGACAAATGGCCAAAAAACATATGAAAAATGTGTAACATCACTAATCATCAGGGAAATGGAAATTACATCCACAGTGAGATACCACCTCACTCTTGTCAGCATGGCCATTATTAAAAGGTCAAAAAACAATAGATGCTGACATGGATGAAGAAAAAAGGAACACTTATATACTGTTGGTGAGACTGTAAATTAGCACCACCTCTATGGAAAACAGTATGGAGATTCCCCCAAGAAATAAATGTAGACCTGCCATTTGATACACCAATCCCACTACTGGGTATCTACCCAAAGGAAAAGAAGTCATTATATCAAAAAGACACCTGCACTCAAATGTTTATCTCAGCATAATTCACAATTACAAAGATGTGGAATCAACCTAAGTGCCCGTCAATTTGTGAGTGGATAAAGAAAATGTGGTGTGTGTATATATATACACCATACAGTACTCCTCTGCCATAAAAAGGAATGAAATAATGTCTTCTTCAGCAACTTAGATGGAACTGGAGACCAATATCCTACGTGAAGTATTTCAAGAATGGAAAAACAAACACCACATGTTCTCACTAATAATTGGGAGCTAAACTGTGAGTATGCACAGGCACAGAGCAACATAAAGGACACTGGAAATGAAGAAGGGGGAGGTGGGAGGAGAATGAGGGATAAAAACTAGCAGGTACAATGAACACTGTTATGGTGATGGATACACTGAAAGCCCCAATTTAAGTATTATACAAGGTATCCATGTAACAAAAACATTTATACCCCCTTAATATTTTGAAATAAATTTTTTTTAAAAAAATGGATATATGCACTATGGAACAGAAAAAGCAACAGAAAAAAATAAAGTGGGAACAGGAGGCAGATGAGTATAGAGACCTCTTGCTCCACCTCCCTTGTGAGTCTGTTTCATTCTTCTTTCTGCACAGTTTACCCATATTTGCTCCTTCTGCCTGTAGGGGACAAAATGACCAGCTCTACCCATCACTCTTTATCCTAACAAGGCTGCAGTCCCAAGTTATGGGCCTATTTCAGTGAAATACCTCTTCTGGTCCAATCAGCATGGCCAGGAATGAGGACTCCATGTGCAAGCAACTGATTGAGGACCCCTTTGAGGACTGTGGGATGAAGCGTGCCAGGCAGACTCCAAAGAAAGGGGCTCAGCAGACATCTCAAAGCAGCTGACTCTGGAAAAAGACAGCGGAATTGTAGAAAGCACACTATTGAACAAACAGCTCAAGTCCAAATTCCTGTTTTTTGCCCTTCATCTGTGTAAACTCAATAAAGTTGCCAATGAGAAAACCTATGTGAATCTTCTGGCAATCAAATAACTATAGTTTACTTGTTCTTTTGTATTTATTCTTTCTCAGATATTGGGAGTTAAATATTGGTTGCTTGGTAATAGATAAGGAAGAAAAAATAAAAGGACTTTGGGGGTAAGGAAGAGGAAAAAGGAAACAAAAACAGAATCAGGAGTTCTTTGTTCTAATCTCAGTCCTGTCACTCAGAAGCAAATGCTTTGGGCAGATCAATTCTCTGGTTTCAGTTTTCTTATCTGTATAATAAGGAGATCGCACAGAAATCAGTAGGTTTCCCAACCTGCTTGATCGCGAGAATTAGCTGGAAGCATTTTCAAAATGCAGATTCCCCAATTTACCCATGAATATTCTGATTTAAAAGATCTTTCATGAAATTCTATAAATTTGTATTTTCAAGTAGTTTACCAGATGACTATCATGAGCAACTGTATTTGGGAACCATTAGAATAGATGACATTTAAGACCCCTCCGAGAGTTGAAAATATTTGTTTACCTAACAATTATCCAACTTAAAAAATATTCCAATTGTAATAAAGTCAATTTCTTATTATATATCTGTTGTCTTTTTCACAAATTGCATCATCTTTCCGCTTTGTTTCCACAAAAAATTAAGAATAATATCTAGTACAAAACAGATTCTAAATAAGTACTTATGAATGGATAAATGGTAAATTCCATATGTTTTAAAAACTATTAATTTTTCATTATCTCCTGAGTAAACTTTTCCTCGTAAATGTGGGGAAGAAATTCTTTTCAGAGTTTGTCTGGTTTACTGGAATATTGAAAATGTTTAATGGGATTGTAGTATATAAACCAAGGCTCCTGATCTTTAAATGATACCTGAAAACTTTTGATAATGGAATCTCATTTTTATCTTCTACAACATGAATAAATGAGATGCGTGTGAAAGTAGAATATTCCTAACGTGCTTTATTAAGCACTAAGCAGATACTTGAGCCTGTTGCTCTTGCATTTCGCCACCCACAGTATTTTAATACTTGTTGGTTTTGCCAGTCTGAAAATATTGCTTTAATAAGTTTTGCAGAGAATTGTATTAGCCCTGAACTTTTTGAATGTCTGGTGTTCATTTTGGAAACAAAAGGTATGAGTTTCTAAAGGGACTGAACTTCCAGGCAGAGGATCTGGGATGTCGTTCTGCCTTTGTGTCTATTAGCTGTGTGTAAAATTGATGAGGCTACATCATCTTTTGTGGTCTGTAATTTCTCTTCTGTAAAATGAATTCTACACTTATTCGAGCAATATAATTCTTATAAATAATTAGGAGGCAAAGAAATTCAAGTTGATATCCTCGATTCTGAATATCACTGCATCTCTGCTTAATGATTTACTATTTTTCTCATTCCCTCTGATATTATTTTAATATGCTACCCAGGTCCACAAAAATATATTGCTAAAAATAAAGAAACAGACCTTTGTAGATAGTTACACTTTTCAACACCAGATTGTTTTTGTATGTGACAAAGTCTTTTTCTGTGTGAACTTTCAGAAAGGAAACTCATAGCACAGCCATGTAGCATGTGATACCATCTGGAATAGTTGCCTCTTTCATAAGTGTGGGCCCACTTTTAAGTTCCATTTTGTCACTTTCCTAAGAAAGCATTGTTAATAATTAAGGATAATGGTTTGGCTTAGACATCAGAAAGCCCGTAGTAGCACACTTGGAAATATTATGCCATGATTGGTGTCCTATGATGTGGAAAGAACCTCCCTGGAAAAAAAATGATATTTTTTAGCACTTTTTAAAGTCACACCTGCTTAGTTGTAGTGTTGATAAAACAAATAATGCTCAGGAAGTGGATCCAATCTTGTCCCTATACTGTATCTTACAAATCAGATCATCGATGCTTGTATTTCATTGCTTTTTAAGGAGATTATAAATGACAGTAGTAGAAAAGTATATTGTAGAAAATAAGACCTATTTATTATAGTGACTTTTTTATTTTATGTGGTAGATGTTATTTTCTAAAAAGCATGAAAATACAAAATGTGACATCATGCAAGAACACTACCATGTAAATTTTCTATGAAACTCTTCTCACATCATTGAATTTAATGGCTGCCAAAGTAGTTCTTAAGTGACAATCTTAGGTGACTTCTTGTTTCAGGCTAGTTTTTACATCTAGTTATTGTACATTGTTATGTTTCAGAACAGTTGAACACCACATACCAAGAGTGACATCAGGTTAAAAAAAAATCTGCAGTTTGGACCTTTTCCTGCCTTGGAAGCAAGAAAAATGGAAAACTGATAATCAAAGGTAAAACTGTCTCCTTTTCCTTTGTATATATAACACATTCTTACAGCTTCCTTTCAGCCATGCTATGTGAAATAGTTTCTTTTTTTTAATAGTGTGGTATATTTGAACAAAAATGTTTCTGGCTTATAAATCCTGGCTGCTGAGTTTAAAGCCTGTGTTTTTTAACTTCCTAGTTACCTGTACAGAATCTGGACTAGATGTAATTTATGTTTAATCTTCATCATTGTTATTAATCTAGAACAGCATGTCAGGCAAATAGTATTTTCATGAATCTATGGCCTCAAATATTGTACATTAGGCTAAGCATAAAATTATGGAAGTCAATGGCGTAGTATCAGGTTTTTTTTTCCTTAGCGTGTTCATCAGATCTGCATTTATCAGCACTGACATGCTCAACATGATATGAGTGTGCTAAGAAAGGCCTAGGGAACACTTGAGTCTATGCTGTGATCTCCACTCCTTTCATTTTATTGTGTTCTTTTTGGAGGGGAAAAAATAAGGGACTTAACCACGTACAGATCAAATATACTAGGTAAGTGGTGTCGAATCAGAGGGGATTGATATTGCTGAGTACTATAATAAGCTATTGTCATTGTTTGGGTTACTTGCTTGAGACAATCACTTTATGGCAATTTACTGGGGAGCCAATCCCAAGGATCAATAGTTAGGAGCAGCGAGAGTGAGTCAGGGAAGAAGCGCAGACCAAATGATGTGTGGGTTAACAAGTCCACTGCTATAGGCAATGGCAACTTGATTTCTTACCGGTACCTCTCAGAATTTCTGCTGGAAGGTTGTGCAGCAGGAGGCTCAGGCACTGGCTTTTCCCCTTTGGCTGAGGATTATCCCCAGGGGCATGAATTCCCCCACAGTTCTGGGCTGTGCTGGCACAGCTTGGGGCAGAAACTGGAAAGACACTCAGCCGTCCCTTGAAGGGGACCCCATAAAGGCAGGGAGAATGCCTTGCAGCTGTGGCTGAAATCAGGCCTGGGGCACCAGTGACATTCGTGACTGCTCCTTTCCCTTTATTTTAAATCATAGCATTTTCCTCCTAAATGAAATATCTTTGAGAAGAAAATGTTTTGTGTTTTACACAGTAAGCAATTATACTCAAGTGTCATGGCACCAGAGTGAACTCTGTTTCAAATCTAACTTCATCAATAAATTGCCAATGTTCAGTAAGTGGGGTAGTTAGTACCAGCTAAGTGAAAAATGTGTCTTGGTTTCACATGGGTATTTGAGACAATTTATATTATAAAATTCAAAGTATGACCAACATTTTGGAGTAGTTAGAAATAATATAATGACATTTAATTATACCTGTGCTTGTTACTCACTGTATATTGTTTCATTTACAAAGAAGATGTCTGTGGATGCACAAAAATATAATTATTTTCTTTCCTATTTGGAAACAATTCCATTTGTGAAATGCAAGACTGAAATTATGAACGTCTGAGTGTAACGTTAGATGAAGCATCAGCTGGCAAAACAGATTTAGCACATTACAGTGAACCAAGGTTGTTTTGTTGTGTTTTGTTGTTTTGTTTTGACATGAAGACATTCCACAGATTTAAAATAAAGTTGGATAAAGGTTATTGAGTTATGACCTAGAAGATCATATGTTCAGAGCAAGAATATAGTTGCTCCTCTCTAAGGAGCAGCTATTAAGAACAAAACAGACATCAAAAAAACATTTAAACTTATGCACCTTAGCATACAAATTTCTAGTGAAAAAAATGGAGAGGACATGGAAAAAGGAAGCAAGAGTGGTAGGGCAAGGACGCCAGGGAAGTCAGGGCAGATGGCAAGGCAGAAACGCCACGCGGAGAAGACAGAAGCAAATCGGGGGTGAAGTGGGTCCATGACAGTGGAGAGAGAGTTCTTAGAACAAACCACATCCTGAGCACAGAGTGCAGGCTCAGTGGATGGCCCCAGTGAATCTGAGGTATGACAGGTCCCTGAATCACCAAAGAAAGATTAATTTACAGTATCTTCTCACTGGAACGATGCAATCGCTTCTCTTTGGTTTCCCTCTCCACAATCCCCCTCGGCTCCAGTGTCTTCCAAAATAACAACTCTAACATGTTGCCTTTTTGCTCAGAAAATGTTTTCTGATTTACCAATTCATCATTATCCAAACTCCTTAATCAGATATTTAAAGCCTGCCACTCTAAGTTGTCAGACTCATTTCTTAGTCCTTGACATCACTTACCAGTGGTCTAGCTATTGTCTAGAAATGTAAATTCTGTGATTTGTCAAGCCTTCCAGCTGATTTTAAGGCTTTGTGGTTCTCAAACACAGATTGGTCGAGGATGAGGCCAAAGAATTTACATTTCCAACAGGTTCTCAGATGATACTGATGCTGCTGGTCCCTGAGAGCTTACTTGGAGAACCGAGAACCACTCTGTAAACCAAATAATCTAGGCTGCAACTACAATTTCTGCATCACAGTTTGAGTCAAAGTCTGGTCACAATAAGAGGGCTTCCTTGCCAACATTATTGTTGTGGGAAAGTGTGCTAATTTAAGAACAGGATCTGATGCTGCTGGTCAAATACCTTAGTATCATAAAGTTCTCAAAAATAAGCTTTTTGATATATTTTGATATCTCCTAATGTGTTATAGACTTTGGAGATGCATAAATATTTGTTGCGTGGATGGATGGATAGATAGTTGGATGGAAGGAAGAACAGATGGACAGGATTGGCAATCAAGGATTAATTTCAGTAAGAAACTTAACTCTTTCCGAAGAAATCGCTCTGGAACATGCTGTAGGGAGAGACTGATTTTCTTTATGTGGAAACCTTCTTATTATATAAGAGCATACACAATAGCTGAAACATTTTATTAGGTTAAATAACTCTATGTATTCAAAACCTGAGTGTCTGGGTATCAGTAGTATTGTGCTCTTCAATAAGCAGAGTCTTTCACAAAAGACTTTCTGCCACTTGATTGAGTCCGACAGAAGGAGATGTCATTTATATCAAGACAAATCATATATTTTACTTTATAAAAGAGCCATGGGTTATGTGAAACCAGGAAATCACATCTATTTAATAAATTCCTTTGCAAATGTCTCTTCCTTGAGTTTGAATTTTGCAGCTGCAGCATAATTTGAATGTTTATTCACATTTAGGACAATTGTGCTTTCTGGATTTTTGCTTTCTTGCATTCAAATGTGTTCATGTATCAATGTTGCACATTTTCGCTCTGCATCTTTTATCTGCATACATCATCCCATGATTGGCTTGGTAAATTTATCCTACTTTTCTTGCTAAAATAATCATTTCTGCTGTCTGTTTTCTGCCTACTCTTTGATTTATTCCAGAGATTGGGCTCCATGCTTACTTTTAGAGCTCAGTGTGAAATTTATTCTGTATGTTTTTAAACCAAGTTCCCACTTATTTTTTTTGTTATGTATTCTGTAGTGAAGTCAGCCTCAAAATACACCCATGAAAACTCGTATTTATACGTTAACATAAAAACAATAGGTGATAACATGAATGCTTAAAAATTTGTTTTTAAAGATTTATCTCATAAATCACTTTAGTAATAGAAAATTAAAATTTTCATTTTATTTTATGGTGTGCCTAAGAGTAAAGCTTAAATATTA
This sequence comes from Lepilemur ruficaudatus, assembly GCA_963574885.1. Classification (NCBI taxonomy): domain Eukaryota; kingdom Metazoa; phylum Chordata; class Mammalia; order Primates; family Lepilemuridae; genus Lepilemur; species Lepilemur ruficaudatus. The sequence continues at coordinate 7,485 of CAUYRT010049271.1, forward strand.
ATTAAAGCTAAATGTCCTAGTTCTGACTTTGTTATTACCTTGATGTATGATCCTGGCTGAGTCCCTAGGCCTCAGCTGTAATAAGAAGGCTTTAGGATAAATACCCCTGGTATTCATTCCAGTGCCTTATCTTGCAATCTCAAGGTACAGGTCGTATAAAATGCTGCCTAAAATCAGGCACAGAAGTATAAGTGAGTCAATCAGTTAACTAACAGCACATATTTGAAGAGCAGGATTTTGGATTCAGAAAGATTTGTGCTCAAAACCCAGCTCTTTCACTTATTAACTGTGTGAGCTTGGAGAATGTACTGAACTGCTCTGTGCACTTCAGTATCTGCACCTGTAAAGTAGGGGCAATGTTATTATCTTCAAGTTCACATCAAAGACCAGAGATAATGTATTAAAAAATCTAGCACTTGGTTGGAGCTTAACATGTATAACTCTAAAGCCTTGTATAAACCTCAAAGGTGACCAGAGCCCCAACCAAGAATTTAGAGGTTAAAGGAGATGACTGTATGTTCTTTTTCTTGAATATAATTCTACAAGGCTAAGAAATTTTTATCTTGGACTCTAAAAGATGAACTCTAAAATGTATTCATAACTTAGTCATTGAGACCTGAATGGCTCATGGGAAAATTCAACATACTTTTTCATCTATACGAGATATCTTTAGTTTTATGCGTTGCTATGATCACACAAGGCAAGCCACTCTCTTCATCAAGAGTGACTCCCCCGGGTCAAGCCTGAAGTTTGCAAATTACATTCTATCTTCTGTCTCATAATCTAGCCACAGTTTGGGCAGAAACCAAAATAAGTATTCTTAAAGGCATAGGCTTATCCTGAATAAATGTTCTTATGCTTTTGGTTTTGAACTGATTCCAATATGTCCAAAATTATTCCATTTTTTATTTCTTGTTCTCTAAAAAATTATTTTCATAGCCAATTTGCCTGATGCAGCCTTATACCCCGAAGCAAAAGAAATCAAATTTCAGTCAATAGAGGATTCATTTACTATGGTATTAATGCAAATATTGAATAGTTTTCTGTTCTTTTTTATGTGTTTTTGAGGCTGAATTGTCACTTCGATATTGGTTAACCCTCGTACTTTGTCAGCAGAAAATTCAGAGCTGCCTGCTTAATAGGAGTGGATCAATAAAGTTTTGGTGGAATATTCCATCAATCCTAGCTGAGGATTTAATCCCGTTGGCTGTTTTTCTATTTTAATATTCTGTAAGTCCTCTGCAAGTTAAGGTGTTCTAAGATAAATCTTACTTATTTTACTGTTCTATACTTTTTGTGTCAGAAATAATTTAGAAGCTAAGAATTACTGGTGCTATTTGAGTACCTTGAATATTTCAGGCATCTGTAAGATAACTGAAATCTAATTGAGGGATGTTATGTTTATTTGTCATGTCTCAGAGACCTGTGAGCGTCAAGATGAAAATCACACTGATGAGGCTATCTCAAGCCTTATGATATATAGATAGTCTGTGTGTGAGTGTGTGTGTGTGTACACGGTGGTGATATTGTGTACTTGGCCAGCTCAGCCCTTCTCAGTAACGTGATTATTTCCACGTAGACAGTATTACTGATATTGACATTTTTATGAAGTCACCTATTAAGTATGTATGTATTGCTCCCTGTATTGTGTATGTATGAAGTATGTATTATTCTATCATACAAAATAAATGTTTGTATGATAGAATAATTTGTTTGTAAAACAGTATAATAGTGTTCATGACAACTCACATTTTTGAGTATTTGTTTAAACTATAAGAATATCCAAGGACAACATTTTGCTATGTAGTAGAAACATACAACTTGACAAGAATTAAAAAGAAAAAAGAAACGAAGAAAAGTCATGTCAGCTAGTTTTATTTTGTGTTGGCTATATTCTTGTCATGTGCTAGAAATTTTAACCTAAAATATCTTATTTATTTAAAGGCTAAGGTTAGGGAAATGATGATAACATATTTTAAAAAAAAAAGCATTAGCATTGGGATTCTTTTACCCTTCTACTGTAATCTGGGAATTATAATTCAAATAAGGTGCACGTTTAACAAAATAATTGTGGTGGTACACAGGGCCCATCTCTCTGCCACTTCAAATGTATGTGTCCTTTCTTGGTATGTCTTTATAATCAAAAACATAATAGCTAACATGCACTAAGCACTTTGGTGTATGCCAGGCACTGCTTTAAGCACTTTATCTGAGTGACCTCACTTAGTCCTTACTACAGCCCCAGTGTGAACATTTTATGTATCTACAGGGAGAAATCGACAGATCCACTGTCATAGTAACAAATTTCAAGGTATTTTTCCTGGATGAAGGATAGAGAAAGTTCAGTAAAAGCCTCATTGGAGATATAGGTAATACAACACACTGACAAGCTGCATTTAGTGGTCATATACAGAATTCTTCATGCAAGAGTTGGGGAATAGCAATTCTTTTCAAGTGCATGTATAATTTTTTTACAGTTATATACTAAGCCATAAATCAAACCTAAAACATACTCTTCATTTCACAGATGAAGAAACTGAGGCACAGAGAAGCTGAATAACTTACCAAAGAACACGGAATTATTACGTGCTAAGTAGGACACAAATCTAGACAGGTCAGCCCCACTCCACTGTCACCTGTATTACTTGTCCATACAGTTGAAAAGCAAACAGTTGGCCTTTAATGAGATAATTTAAAACTTATATTTCAGGAAAAGAGGTCTAGAGATTAAACTTAGTTTATTAAATAGTATTTTGAAGCAAAGATGTTGCCAATTCGAGATTAACCCATTGGAGTGTTATGTCACCTTTGAAGCTAGACTTAGAAGAAAACAATTCAAACCATAAATTAAAAGTAGATTTAAACAGTGGCTGCATATTTAAATATTGTAGCAAAAGCAAAGCAAGAATGACATAGTTTTAATTATTACCCTAAATTAACTCCCTTCGATAACCCATACCTGAATTACTGTTGCTTATGTTTAGGGCCTGCATATTAAATGTGAGGACATCCACTGGTATTTCATGATCATATCAAAATTTTATTTTCAACCCCGAACTCATAAGCACTCCCCCCTCACCTGCTCCTCCCCATTCTGCTGTTTGCTGTCTCAGTTGATACTACCACTACCTGCCCACCCAGCTGCATAAGTTAGAAACAGGGGAGTCATCTGTGAAATCTCCTCATCCTCTACCTTTGATAAATTTGAATGAAGTTCTTGAATGAAGTACCATAGTAACCATAACATTTTAATGCCCAGTCATATGGTTATGGTCAAAGAGGGTTTGGAGCTACATCCTGCTGATGTTTTCCCTAACATCCTGCTGATGTTTTCCCTAATGTGTTTTGCTTTCTGGACACACTCTTCCATTCCTGTGTTTTTTGCAATTTCTTGGTGGTGGTGTTGGTGTTGGACCTAAATACGTTCATGGAAGATGCACTGCAGAACAGCTGAGATGCTTCCTCTCTCCAGGAAGGCATTGGGTATGTTGACAAACAGAGCATATTGTCTTTGGCACGCATGGTTCCAGCAGTACTGCCTCTTTAATTATGTCCCCTGGAAAAAAAATTCTTTTCCTGACAAGGCAGCTTTCCTGATCAAAGACTTCCTGGGTCTTCAGTAATAAGAAACTCAAATGTTTCAACCTGAAATTTATAGTGGGGCTTAATTGGCCACGTATTCTAATCTCTTTTGGGGATCAAGAAACTCTAAATGTTACACATAAGAAAATATTTCATGAAGGACCCAAGGAGGGTTGGACACATTTTGATCCATTTTTATTTAAGAAAAATTACTGGTAAATAACATGCACATTGGTATTAAAAGCTTACATAGTTTATATCTTCCTTGTCTTTGAAATTACTACTTCTTTCCTGATATTTTTATTATTATTTTTCACTTGAGCTTATTTCTAGGTGTGGAAAATTTTGCACAGTTGGAATTTAGAGGAAAGTGCCTGGGGCAGGTAAACTGAAGGCCTGAGTTCAATAGGATATTAAGAGTAAGATGAATCCCACACCTAACCTCTCACCCAAGGGAGGCAGTTAACAGAAAAAGAGAAGGATGATGGCTTGAACTCTAGAAAAGGCCATTATTTAGAGGGCAGGAGAGGACGAAGGAATTAGCTGGGGAGAATGCAAAGGGAGACAGGAGAACAGGGGTGCTTTTTGTCATGGAGGCTGAAAGAAAAGTTTTAGGAGTCAGACTAAGAAATTTAATTAACATAGTCATGTAATAATTTTAAATTTAGAAATTTCTCTTTTTTGAATATAACATCTATCTTACAAGTTTGTATAGTTATAAGTTGTGAAATTACAAATTCAGTCATCCTATCTCACCTTTTTTTAGGACCACCAATATCTCAATGTCAAAATCTTGGGGTCAGCCTTGATTCATCACTCACTTTATTTCCAGCTACTTATCCAGCCCCTCACTGGGTCTTGGTTGTTTTTTCCAGGTACTTTCAAATCCCTCCATTCCTGACATCCTCTCGGCCGGCCACCATCCTAGACACTGCCTCACATCTCAGCTGTGGCCGCAGCATCCACACCAACGTTTGTCTCACATTAACCTCATTCCAGAATTCCATTTTGCAAGCCATCCTTACATTAACCTCCGCAAAATACCCTTTCTGACATATTTTAATAATCAGTGTTTGTTGAGTCATTAGGGACCAGACACTATGATGTGTGCTGTTTCATTTAATACCTGTTACCAATTTCACATGGTAGGTGATATTATTGTTGCCACTTTGCAAATGAAAAAATTGATCTCTAGAGAGTTTAAATAGTTTGCCCAGGCAATTAAGTAGAAAAGTCCGTCTACCTCCAAAACCTGAGCCCTTAACCACTACTGCATAATACCCGCCGTGCCATGCATGGAGGAGACCGTGGTGACCAGACTCCAGCAGATAAAGCTGGGGAAATTACGCTCAGATTGCGAAAGATTCCGTTCCTTTCACCCAAGGAACAAAAGTTTACTCAAGATTTTTAAGCAGAGACTGGAGAGACATAAACATGATTGGATTTTATTTTACTGCATAGTTCCCATACGCAAATGGTGAGTGGATTAGAAGGATTTTAATCTGGGGCGATCCTGGTACCTCCAGGGCTGGGACAGTGAATCTCTCACTCTCATGAACACTGTCAGGAGCCCTTGCCTTGGCGTGTACTGTCCTCTCTGCCTGGGATGTTCTCACTGAATTTCTCTGCCTCCCAAACCTCCTTCAAGACACTCTTCTGTTGCCACCTTCTTGGTGGAGGGCTGAGTCTCTCCGCCACACTCTTGACAGCCTCTACTCAGAGCACGTCGGGTGTTGTGAGCCTGTGGAGTTGCAGACCGTTGCTCAGTGGTTCTCATTGGATTCTCACACAATCCGGAGGAGGCGTTTCTACTCCCATTTCAAAGATGAGGAAAGTAGGGCTCACAGACGTGATGTGACTCGCCTCCCTAACTGAGGCATCCTTGCATTACCAATGCCTGGTACCTAGTAAATGCTCAACCAATGCGTAATGAGTGCATTAATATCCTTTATCTGTTCATATATTATGTTGTATTGAAAAGAGTTTAGACTTTTGGATAACAGGAATTGTGCCTTTGTGGCCCTCAGATATTCAGCAACGTGCCTTGCACACAGTGAATACAAGTACTTGAATTGTTTAACAAGTTTTCATTTTGTGTTGTTTTCCTCTTTCCATTTTGAAAGGACGATACTTTAGAGTAGAATTTTAAGTGAGCACTGTTTTTCCAGAAATCAGCAGGGCACCAGGCTTTCTTGGAAGACCTATTTCTGCCCTAGAATTATATGATGTTTACATGCTAGATAACTATTGTACCAAGTAGAATGAAAATAGAAGTGGAAATAAGGTTATCCACTTTCACTGAATTTTGACTATGTAACATGCACTGTGCCATGCACTTTACAGCTAATATCTCATTTTATTCTCATAATACCTCATGGAGTAGGTATTATTTTTAACCTCTTTTATCAATGAGCAAGGAAGGGACAGAAAGGTTGAGGAGTATCCCCCAGGTTTGCATAGCTAGTAAGTGACAGAGCTGGAATTTGAATCCAGGTACCGTAGCTTAGAATTTTATGTTTATTCACTCAATTGATGATCGTTTTTATACTCTAGTCCAGATCAGGCATGCTTTTAGGCTCTAATAGGTGGTCAATGAATGTGTGCTTCATGATTATATCATATGAGTGCTTAGTCAGGCTATTCGCTGACTGATATAGAAAAGTAGTTATGTGGTTTACTGGTGGTTGAGTAATTTCAGTGAAAAGAAAGAGTCGTCTAAATTCTCCATTTTTAGTTTTCAGATTTTACATGCTGTACCAATTCATCCTCAACTAAAAGAAAGCAATTGCACAGTGACTAGGAAGTAGTCAATTACTGCTCGAGCTGCCAAGCTTCAGGAATTAGCATTCTAGAATTTGCAAAAATGTTAAGCCAGGAAAAAAGAAATCATAAAACACCATTTCAAACGCTTTTGAAATTCTGCCAGATATTAGTAATTGCATTCTAATTTAAGTTTTGGAATCTTAGAATTTTAGAGTTGGATGGGAACTTTGGAATCCTCTGTGCCAATGTCCTACCTCATGCCAGAAGCATTCATACAACATTTTAAAAATAAGATCCTTGACAAGTGTTCCTCTAACACTTGCAGAGTCAATAGCAACAGTTACGGATTTCTTTATACTACCACGTAACTTTGTGCCTGTGGCTAGTAAAATATTACAGCATCTAGTTAATCCAATCCAGTGGGGTTTCTTGCCACCCTTTCCTGGTTCTTTCTCATGCCTGCACTTTGGCAATCTGTTTGATCTTTCAGAGCTATTCTGTTAGATATTATTTTGCATTGCCCCCCATCCTCTAAAGCAGGGGTCAGCAAACTTCATGCCATGGGCCAAATCTGGCCCATCTCCTGTTATTGCAAGTAAAGCTTCACTGGGGCACAGCCACACTTGTTCTCTTATGTGTCGTCTGTGGCTGCTTTTGTGCTAAAAAAGCCGAGCACAGTAGTAGTGACAGAAAAATATGGCCCACAGAGCTTAAAATATTACTATCTGGCCCTTTGAGAAAAAGCTTGCCAACCTGTGCCTTAAAGTATTGCAGCTCTTCATGTTTTATCTTTAAATCTCATTATTTTTAATTCTATTCGTCACGCGGAATAAAAAGATTATGACAGCCTGGACGACATGAACCCACACACGGTTTGACTGTCTTCTCACAGTGTTTAGTAAATAATTGTTCTTCCTCTATCTCTCTCTCATTCACACACACACACACACACACACACACACGCACAGAGACACACTCGCTTCTTCCTATAGCTGATAAACTGGAGACGACAAGGGTCTTTGTGTTTTTCTGTGGAGAGTCTGAATGTCTGCAGTAGCCCTAGGATACAAACGGCAGAGTCACATAATATATTTCTGGAAAAAAAAACAAACAGTAATGTTGTCCATGATTATTAAAGATGTTATTTATCAATACCACATATGTTTATGACTCTGTTTTTTTTTAATAGAATTAGATGCAAATAGTCCTTAGTGAATCCTTCTCCACATGGCACGGGCCCCTCGTCACCCTTCGCCATGGCTCCTCTCAATGGTCACCTCATCACCAACCAGGGAGGATGATTCCTTACTGTTTTTGCAAAAGGCCAACTTCTGGCTATTCCTGCTCAGACACTCTCTGGGTTTTTTTCCTGCCTCTGTGTCCTCCTTTAAAAGGTCTTTGCTAAAATGTCATCTTCCCCGAGTAGCCCTCCCTGACCTACAGAGTCTCCGTCAGCTCCTTGTCTGTGGCGTTCCTGACACTCATCACCATGCGCTGCTCTCTGTTCATCCACATTTGTGTTCATGGTGTGTGTTTGTGTGTGTGTGTGTGTGTGTGTGTGTGTGTGTGTGTGTGTGCTGGGAGGAGGTGGCGCCTGCCCTTTCAACTAGGATGTAAACTTCACAAGGGCAAGGACTGAGTCTGTCTTGTTCACTGCTGTTTTCCTAGTGTCTCATATATAATATTAGGTGCTCAATGTGTAAATCTCCAATAAATGAATGTCCTGAACATGTAAGAGTTGAAATGATAAGAGACACTATTGCACATGTAAATGTCATTGGGATCTTCACCCAATTTTGCTGTTGCCATTTATGCATTCATTTACTCCATCGATCACTTCCCATTAAATAATCATTATTGCAGGTAGTCTCTGTGTTCATGTGTTCCTTTCCTCCTTCACTCGAGGTGGTGTGTGTGTGTGTGTTTATATCTGCAATGCCTCTGGAATTTCCCCCTTCAGAAAATTTGGAAAATAGTGGGTAGTCATCTGTCTGTATAACTGAGAAAGTTTGTTTAGAGTGCGTGAAACTTCAAGAACAGCTTGAAAGACCAACAGGGAGGGAAAGTGTTTGATGTTCTTTTAATGAAACATGTAGTGATGTTCTTGTAACGAAATTGAATGGACTCTAATAGTTTAAATTCCAATGTTTGAGAAGGTTTGGACACAAAGGTGTATGATTAAGCTTTTCTAACAAAAGGTGATAAGGCGTCTGTTTAGCGTACTCTGGCCAGGGCTCAGAATGTCCTATTCAGATATGTAATAAATTGTTAGAAACAGTACTGATTATGTCACACTATTGTGAAATGTAATTATTTACCTGATGGTCAAAAAAAATGCTTTGAAATATTATTTTCTAGATTCTTATATTATTCCTTCAAATCACTATTTTAGAAAGAAGAGATTCTTTTCCTAAGGAATCCCAGCCTGTTCACGGAAGAGCTGTAGACTGAATCCCATTATCGTAACGCTCCCAAGTACTCCAATACTGGGCTGGCATGGGGATTGCTCAGAAGTGGGGGATGGTCACAGGGAATTGAAAACAGTCAACAACTCCCCGTGCATCCTTCCTCACCTTGCAGTGTTCCAGAAGTCTCAGGGAAGGTGGCAGCGTTCCCTATGGTCTTGAAGAACCACAAGTCTACAAGAAAGCAGAGTGGCCCCTCAGGGTGATGCACCAGTAGGCCTGACAAGTTTCATTCCAGGACGCACCACTATTTCCCACCCTCTTCTTCATGATTATGGAAAGGTAGAGGAGCTGCCCAATATGGCCCAGTACGATCTTGTAAAGAGACAGTGCTGCGATATTGCAGTGCCGTAGGCGGTACTCCTGTTGACAGCTGCGTACTTGCCCAAGCCATCGTATATGTGTGTGATACTTTAATTTATACTGGAAATTGGAAGCTCTTTTTGGGTTCCTCTTAAAGAAACAGAACCTTTAAAGGCTCTTCCTGTCTTCATTTCCAAATATCATTATGTTAGTTTTTCTTTCTGTGAACTTGTCACAGTCACATCTTTATTTTCTTGTGCTGAATGCATTAAGCACTAATTTGGCTGTCACATTTTGGTAGCCCTTCTGTTGTGATTTTGTTAATTAGGTTGGGATAGCGCAATTGTGCTTATGGATGACCTTTGACTGCAAATGCTTCTCCTTCTCCCTCCCTTACCAAACCCAAAACACTTCTCTTAACTCTATACGCTCTTTGTTTTGAATTTATCCTTAATTCATTCTAGAATAATAAGCACAGCCTTTAGATGGAAAATTTTCAGGCATTTTGGGAAAACCGTATGTTAAAAAAAAAACAATTGCCAGTATTTTCCAGTACTTAATGATTCAGTTGAGGGCTTTGGAGTAGCATAATCTTCTGTGGCAAAAAAAAAAAAATGTCATATTGGAAAATCAGGAGATCTTGCATTGATTCCCATCATTGACTCTGACCTTGAGCATGTATTTTTCTCTCCATTTTGATAAATGTGGTCCAGCCTTGGAGGTTTTGTGAGTTAACTTGGATCTTTGCTGCTATTAGCTCCGGTTTCCTGCTCCTCCAGGCCATATTACCTGTTGAGGACCCCCTATCTTAGTAAGGACTCTGAGGTTGCAGGTGTTCCCATGGATCTTACCTTCCTGTGTACTGAGGGCTTCATTTGAATAACATAAGGAGATTGCAAAGGATTTAGAAAACAAAGTGGCACATAAGTGATAAGAAGTATAATTATATATTCACATATGAAATCAGCAGTTGCAGGAGATACGTATAGTCGTCCCTCCATATCAGAGGGGGGTTGGTTCCAGAACCCCCATGGATACCAAAACCCTCAGGTGCTCAAGTCCCTGATATAGAATGGTGTAGTATTTGCATATAAATTATGCACATCCTCCTGTATACTAGTTTAAATCATCTCTAGATTACTTAAAATACCAAGTAGACTGTAAATGCTATGTAAATAGTTGTTATACTATATTGTTTAGAGAATAATGACAAGGAGAAAAAGTCTGTATGTGTTCAATACAGATGCAATTTTTTTTCCAAATATTTTCCATCAGTGGTTGGTCGAATCTACAGATGTGGAACCCGTGGATAACAAGGGCCCACGTAATTGCCTCTAGTGACATGGACTGCTGTTATTGAACTTACGGGTGTTCTGAAGGGGAAATATTATGTCTCTAACAAAGGAAGAAAAGGTCCCATTAAAAATAAGGTTTATCTCAAACTCAAAATGCTTTTTGAAAAACCTCAGTCTTGCTGTGGACTATTGTATTCAGTGATTTCTTTTGACACATGAACCTATTTTATACAGCCTTAAACCAGATAAAATGAACTTTCTATATGTGTTTCTTTTCACAGTGACTGGATAATTTAAGTTAATTGAATAAGCCAAAAAATTACATATGACAGCTTTTAATACAATTTGTGCCATACCTAGGATAGATATCTTTAAAGTCTCCTGACTTTCGGGTCTTATTTTCTGAGGTCTTAATTCACTACTTTGCTAGAAGAGAATTTGGCAATATATTAATAGTATTTTAATATCTGTTTTCCTATTTTGTAATAAATAGGTGATCCTCACAATTATGTTTTCGAAAAATCACTATCAAGTCAATTTCTAGGGATTACACTAGTGTGGTATCCTCAGTTTTGCTCCTTGAAATCAATTGACTTTTTTTGTTTTATTGATAAGTCAACTAAATAAATGCTTCTAAATGTTTTCCTCTGAATCTTAAATCCTAGTTTTATTTCCTTTTCCTCTTTCCTTTCTCTCCTGCCTCTTTTCCATGTTGCACTTCTGTATGCCTCCTTTTTGCAGTAAAATTTGCCTAATGATTATAAGAAGAATGTCAGTAGTCAATACCTTGGTATGTTGGAAAGAAGAGATTAAATAATGTGGCGTTTTCCCCCTTCTGGAAAAATATCTATTCTTCTTAAATTGGCTGCTAATCTATTTTCTCAGCTATCCCATACCACACCTTACTTTGAGAAGAGTGTGTAGAGGGGGTGCATGGCTTTTGAGTGTACGTGAGGATGTATGGTAGCCCCTGCTAAGGGACAGAATTGCCACTTTGCTTATAGGTTCAACTCTGGTGGCTTCTTGCATCTCTTCTTCTGAAATGATATAGTTATTCTAGGAATTTTTCAACTGTTATCACAATATTCTGAGCCAAATTACTAGATATTATCATGCAAATCTGTCTTTAAGGTAGAACTGAAAGGCTACTGCTATAAATGTACAAAAAAATGAAGTGAAGGAAATTCATCTTCTGGAGACACTATCATGATATCTTTTGCTATTTCCTGTAGGATGTTCTCATTTCCCTGAGGGAAAAAAGGTTTCATTAATCTGGGACAGCTAGCTGTCTGATGAGGAGTTATCCTTTTTAGAGGTTGCCTTTGAAAGGTGTCTTTGATATCTATATTTTGGGGTTTCTGTGATTTAAAAATAAAAACCATCTTTCAGCACCATATGTAACCACTGTTAGAGTAATGAGGTTGCTGCTGGGAAGTTGCACAACACACTTGTGGCAGGTCAGGGGAAAAGCCATTTTATGATGCTAAGCAGCTATAAATCCCTAAAAGGATCTTCTAAGAAGAAATGCGTCCTCATTTCTTTAGAACTATAAGTGCATGGCTAATATATAGAGATACATATAAATATTTATATATTTATACAATATGTGTGTATATGCAACACACACATATGTATACTCCATTTGGACAACTATATAATCAAAGAAAATAAGCACGGAGATGTTTAAAAATGTGCTATGCAATTATTTTAAACTGTGCATGTGTTCATGGTATTTGACAGGTTAACCCTGAGCTGGATAGTGAAGGAGCTTTGTATTTGACTGAGAGATGTGATCATCGAAGTTGTCCCTTTGTAACTGTGAGCAAATGAGTTGGTACACTGCTGAGTTTCCTATTGCTATTCTCTGCACTTAAGGGCAATACAAAGTCAGCTCTGAGACAAAGTGTTTAATAATGGTAGAGAGGTCTGCTATATCCATCTTTGCGGTAGCTTTTATTTATTTTTTAATGTGATTCCCCCACCCCCACCCATGAGAGTGTTGACTTACAAAAAGCTACAGCTGTGTCCCTGCTCTGCGCAGGCTATCTTGGCCAGGTGCTTCAAATTGCAAGCTTCCGTCTATGAGCCCAGCTCCAGCTGTGCTGGGATTGATTCCTGCCACACAGGAAAGGAAAGAGAAAGCCTGAACTAGGTCAGAAAACTGCCTCACTCATCAGGTCTCACCGACTCAGGCTTGTGCCCTTATTTTTGGTTTGCTGATGCATTGTCCATTGGTCTCTGCGGTTCCCTGATCTTGTGGCTCCAGTCACTCTGGCCCTGGAGATGTTTATAGCATCCACCTGTTGACCCAGCATCGGGCTATGACCTTAGGACAAGTTCTTGGCCCCAGACCAAGATATAAAGAGCAGTAAATCTCTAGCCAAGACAAAGATCAAGCTGTCCCTAGTCTCACTGTTTTGTCAACTTCAATTTCATTTCTTCAACATCCCTTAGATTTCCATGTGATTAGAGTTTGTGTCCTGTGTCCTAATACATGACCTTCCTGGATTTTTTTTTATTTTGAGCGCATAGCTCAACCTTCTTGGGGTTACGACACTTCCCTGGCCATGACCACGGTCTATGTAGACCTGCCTCTTGAGTCTCCACTACTCCAACCCTACATCTGTACAACTAGACAGTGGGTCTGGGTCTTTTGTTAATTTTGCTTGAGCCTGCAGTCTGTGGCAACACAATGTGAGACCAGGAGACCAGCTTATTGTCCCTAATGGCTGGAATGCTGCTTTCCTTTGTCTGGTCAATCGCTCTGCATTTGTTACAGCTCAGCTCTAGCATCCATTCTCCATGAAGCCTTTTCTAGCCACCCCTGGGGCCCCCAGCCCCACTATGAGGCTGGGATAGATGCCCTTTCTTGTGTTCTCATGATGGTCTGTGCATACTGCAAACATGTGAACTGATGTATATTGTAATATTCATCACCCCTACACACATGTCTAAGTGCCTCTGGGTGCCTGACATAATGCCTACTACTAGTATGGCTTTTTATTGTTTTAATTTTATTTATTTATTTATTTTTTATTTATTTATTTATTGTAGAGACAGAGTCTTGCTATGTTGCTCAGGCTGCTCTTGAACTCCTGGCCTCAAGCAATCCTCCCACCTCAGTTTCCCAAAGTGCTGGGATTAGAGGCATGAGCCACCATGCCCAGCTAATATGTGCCTTTTTAATGTTTCTTGGGTAAATAAATGAATCCTCAGACCTGCATCTCTTTGTGCTAAATCTACAATAACCGACCCTTTGCCTTGCCCCTATATACTGAGCTCTGAGCTTCATCCAACTCTATCACTAGCCTTCTCTGGCCATTGTTATACTTAAGCTATGACATATGCCCAACAACCTAGACCACATGCTTGCTTGCCATGCTCTAGGACCTGACTCCGGTGTTCTTGTCTTGCCCATTAATTCTGGCTAGAGATCTCCAGGAAGGTCCGTTAAAGTTTCTACTGCTCTTGACAATGGCTAAAGCCCAAGGACACATGCATGGCGTTTCGCTGTTTCAAGCTGGGAAATAATCTATATTAAGATAATGTGAGTCTCATGAACTCTGAACCCTTAAGAGAAAATGCCAAGCACATCAATCTTCTCCCTTAATAGGAAAATAAAAAGTATTGAATGAATTACCTTTAACATCTTTAATGGTCATTAATGAGATAAGCAAAATATTTTACAGTGAAGGGTTTCTGAAAATTCAAGGCCATTGTTTCAAAATGAGCTGATTGTGTCAGCTGAGGCCCAAACTCTGCCTGGGGTCAAAAGCTATTCTGTGTTTTGTGAGCCAGAGGCCCTGACCAGTCATTATGTTTTTAGATCCTGGGCCCAAAAAGCTGAGATCTTCCTTTCCTCAACCGAAATTCAGAAGTTATTTATAGCTGGTAAGAGATATGACTTTTAGAGACAGGATAATTGTTCAGACATTTTACCCAATAATACTGCATGCTCATAGCATTCATTTAGGGGGTGTAGAGGCAGAAAAATTCCACCTCCATCCTCTTAGGGTCCTGGCTGAGCTCAAAAATTAAATTGACGTAACATCTAAACAGCAGAAAAACATAGTACAAGTTTTATGTGGCACAGAAGCCCTCATAAAGGAATGAATGTTCAAAGAAGCAGAGTGAGATACGTATATACTGAATTGAACAAAGAGTAATAAGTTATGAAGAAAACAACTAAATTATGTGGAGAGGCTTGATAGATAAGTTGTTTTAACAAGGTCTGTTCAGAAGTCTCTTGGTCTCAACATCCCATCCTTGACAGTAAGAATGTTGTTTCTTTCTGGGAGGGCGTCTTTCATATGGGAATTTCCTCTTCTGCTTTTAAGGAGCAGCATGAAGGTCAGAGTGCTCTGTTGGCACTTGCTGTTTTTTAAGTGCCCTTAACACAAATAGTCAATATGCCAGGATAGCATATTTTATCCCTTTTAGGAGCAAAAGAATCCACACATTGTTATCAGAAATCTACCTGGTAAACAATATTCTGTTTTGTCCAAAATCTCTGTGAGAAATTGAGCTCAGATTAAGACACTGAGGAAGAGAGAGGATGGCCCTTGATTTTTGTGTTCACAAGGCAATTGCTAGCAAGGTTCATGGTAGTTTCCAGAACTCTTAGATCATAATCTGTTTGGCAGGAAGCTCCAGTTTCTTCCTTCATGATTAAAGAAAGACTAGATCAGGGCCAGGTGTGGTGGCTCATGCCTCTAATCCCAACAGTTTAGGAGGTTGAGGTAGGAGGATCGCTTGAGGCCAGGAGTTCGAGAGCAGTCTAGGCAACATAGTGAGACCCTGTTTCAACAGAAAATTTAAAAATTAGCCAGGCACTGTGGCAAACGCCTGTAGTCCCAGCTACTTGAGAAACTGAGGCAGGAAGATCTCTTGAGCCCAGAAGTTTGAGGCTGCAGTGACCTATGATGGCACCACTGCACTTTAGCCTGGACAACAGAGGGAGACACTGTCTCTAAAGAAAAAACAAAAAAGAGAGATAGATCAGCATTTCTAATTGCTCTGCCCACCTGGGTACTTAGGATCATTTCTTGTTAGGGATTAGAATATTAGGTAAACATTACATAAGATAGTCATTTTTGATATTTTCCTGCCAGAACATTGTTTCTCTCCTATATTCTGAGTATATTCTAACAAATATACTTTGTTAGACCCTTCCTGTCTTTCTCCCTCCTTCTCTTCTGTGCTTCCTTTTGCAAACATTTATGGAGGGTCTACTGTGACCTTGATAGTATATATTGTCCCTGTTCTATATACTGGAAACACAGCTTCCTATGTCTATATCTAACTTAGCAGTCCAACTGAGCTGCTTCCTCCTTCCCTTCAGCCAAAGAGCAGGAAAAGAGCTGGCCCAGAGTCTGAGCCCCTTGTCCCTAAACTCCCTCTCAGTCCCCCCATTCCCACCACCCACCTACACAGGTTGGTACTTCTCAGGTCCCACCTTGCCAGTTGATGCCCACAAGGTAGAAGGAGCTGGAGGGAGAGTAAGTTTTCAGTATCTGTATTTATTATTATTAATATTGCCCTGAATGCAAACATGAGGTTCATGGAGCAGAGAAGATTGATTGTTATTACTCACGTAAGAATTTCCACTTCAGTTCCCTTTGCTCCAGTTCTTGCCCCTGGGGCAATGTGATGAGAGCCAATTTCATCTTATAGGTAGCAGGGTCTGTTGAAGGCAAAGAATCCCCCGCATATGAACCTGAGTGGTTATATAGGAAAGGAACAACTGTCCCACTGTTCTCCTGAAAAGTGGGAGAAGAACCTTTGCACCTTGGGAAGGATCCTGGGTTTAGCCTTTGGAAGGCAAATAAATCTCTCCAGGGAGATGATAAATCTAGCGTCTCCAGTTTTACAATCCAGGGCTCTCTCCTTGGCCCTGGGTCTCATTTTCCCCTCGAAATGAAAACATAAACCTCCAGGGAGGTAAATCTCTCTGGGTGACTCTCGTGTGCTGATCCACCACCATTTAACTTGTAAGCTAGTCTTCTAGCCCAAGTCCCAGAATTTCGTAAAATTTGTTCAGAAAATCCTAACTGTGCAAAAGCATGCAAATATGTTTACAACAGTGTCATAGAGACTTGCCAGCACAAGGTAAGACCTCATAACTAGCGTGGTCCTGAACAACAGCTTCGTTCATCTCTCATGCGTCACCCCTTTGGAAGGAGAAAGACAAAATTAAATAGTCATGGGGGAAAAAAGCCTTTCTTGAGAAATACAGAATAAGATTTCAGTCTGAAATGGATAAAATTACTTAGCTAAGAACTGGAGTGAACTATTGTTAAAGTTTTGACCTGCGTGTGATATCTGAACTGTAACCATTTGGTTTTTGGTTTAATATCTTTCTACCTCATACTAGAACCCATGTACATTTGTCTTGTTCCTGGTTTTAAATACCCTGAAGGCAAATATTGTGCCTATGTGACTTTCTCTGTGGAGCTGCTTCTGAACGACCACAGGGATGAGGTAGACAGTATTTTTGGACAATGACAGAGCTCCTTTCTGGCCTGCTAGTTTCCGTGCGATTGCATTCCCTCCATTACTGAAGCCTATAGTGCTTAAGCTCACAGATGCTGGAGTCATACAACCTTGGTTCAACTCCTCATTTTGGCATTATTTAGACAAATTATCTAACCTGTCTTGAGATTTAGTTTCCTCTCCTTTAAAAAGAAGGTAATAATAATACCTACCTGCTCAGTTTGTTATGAGGATTAAAGGAGGTAATACATGTTAGTTTCTTACAGGTGCTGACACATGGCAAGTTCTCAGTAAACATGGGCTGTTGTTATGATCACTACTGTTAAAAAATTATTCAGTGATACTTGTTAAAGTGTGGTAAGGAAAAGTTTTATTGAGGACCATCGCAGTGGGCATAGGGACCACTTGCAACAGGGTCTTGCAGTGGAGGAAAGAGACTGGGCTCAACTTGGAGTATGACACAAGCAAGTGGGAATTTACAGCCAAGGAGCAAGTAAAAGGTCAGTGGGTGGAAAATTATTACGAGGAAACATCAGGAGTGAGGGGGATTCTAGCTGAAGACAGGCCAGGGTCACCAGACACCACCTGGAGGATGGTGGATGACGAACTTGATCAGATATCAGAGGTGATCAGATATTGAGGGTGGGGGGTTCTTGCTAAACTAACTTTGCAAGGTTCTTTGCTAAAACTGGATTTTACAAGGAAGTACACAGATGGGCGTAGGAGAAATTTCAGAAGCCTGACCAAAGTGTGGCCACGCAAAGACTCTTTATCAGGGCTTCTTCTTGCCCATTCCAGCTTCCCCAGCGTCATCTCCTGTGCCTCCTCTTTAGTGCTTGAGTCCACCCCTCCTTTTTCCCATCCCAGAGTCTGTGCTCTTGATAGTTCCTCTGCCTGGAATGTTCTTCTCACAATCAGTTTCTTCTCACTCTCAGGTCTCAGATGTATGTCTTAAAAAATGCCTTCCCTAATGGCCCCAACTAAAGTGACCCAATTTCTACCCCACATCACCCCCACACCCTGCGGTAGACAAGTTCTGCCACATTAACCAATTTACTTCTTGCATAACAGTTACCATAGCCTGCACTCATCTTGTATTAGTTTATTGTGCACTGTCTGTATGTACCTCGTGCAACCACCACCATTAGAATGTGAGTATTGAGGACAGGGACAGTGTCCATCTCGTTCTCTGCTGTATTCCCAGTGTCTAACAAAGTGCCTAGCCTATTGTAGGCACCAGGGAAATGTTTGTTGACTGAATAAAAGAAAGTGAGGAGAGAAGAAGGGAGGGAAGGGGAGAGAGAGAGACAAGGGGAAGGAAGGAAGGAGGGAGGGAAGGAGGGAAGGAGGGAGGAAGAAAGGAGAAGGCATGCAGACATTACAATTGATCTGTTTGCATGACTAACTTTGAATTCGGAAGAAAAAGAGCCGGTGGAAATGGTGGGCAATTACTCTGCCATATTTTGATCTTTTCTCTTGTCAGGAGAAATCTTTACACCTCCCTAGCCGCTTTGAGCACTAATCTCATTCCCACCTGTCTATCATTGCTCTTCTGACATTGCAGATTTTACGATCACCAGTTATGTCTCAGTGATTCACATCAAGATTAAACAGTGGACGATGGTTATGAAAAGCTAAGACTGATGTGCGTATCACCTTTTCATATTGGCTTTCTGTCATGCCATGGGTTGGATACAGAACCTCTGATGTCTGACTGTTTCCTTACGACGAAGGGTTTAACTTCAGCCTTTCCACCAGCCAGTGACACCACATTACGACCTGTAACAGTTTAATTGGGCACTCTGATATATTTAGTAGCAGCTCACTGCTCTTTTCAACCATTGCTAACATGAATATCTGAACAGGTAGGAGCTTAATTTTATGGGTGTTTTTCAAATAAAAGACAGTTTTTAAAGGTCTCTTAATAAATGGCATTATAATTAATCTTCATTAGTTTTCAGGCATGATAAATATTCATTTTCAAAATAGTGATTGTATTGAAGAGAATCCTTCAGTTAAATGATGAGTTGTAATTCAGAACATTCCCTTTTATTAGTTCAGCCAGCCCCCTCTGCTGTTAAAAGGTTGTGTTTTTTTCCCCTCCATTTCAATGGCTTTTTTTTTAACCTCAAAGAGATACTTAAAATTCAGTCATTGTATCAGATAGAGAATAGGTGCGTATGTCAAGCAATTTTGCCGGTGAGAATATTTATATATCCAAATGATGTCTCATTTCTTAGGAAATCTTATCAAAAGCAAAGTTTCATCACATTGCTACTGAATAAAATATGGAAAGAGAAAATTTCCAGATTAATAATAATCCAAAGCTTTGTGGGTAGATAAGCTACTATTCTAGACAGAAAATAAACAGATTTCTTTTTAAAGAGTTCATTCTTTTGGGGTTGGTGGAAGAGTTGGAAGGAGCCCGGGATTCTAGTCCCAGCTCTGCCTGACTGTTATCCTGGCTGTATTTCCACATTGCTAGAAACATCCTAGCCACTTCCCAGTGAGGACAAAGTGCTGTTATCATTTCGATAGCATTGAAAAACTATAAAGTGCTGTTCAAATGCAAACTGATTTGGGAGAGTATCAGCTCTTTACTGTGTTCTACAGTGCACTGATTATCTGTGGCTCCATCATTTAAAATACTGAAATAAAGTTATTAGTACATAAAAAAATATAGAAGTAATAGAAGATATAGTCTTTGTCATGAAAAAAATGAATACCCAAAGGTAGGAGTCATTATTAGTATTATCTGCATTCTTTACAATATGAAAGGAAGGAAAAGATGACTGGACAAGAGTGAAGGACACCTCAGATTATCTCCCCAACAAACATCCACTTAATGGAGAAAATTATTCTTTAAAAAATAAGTATTTAAAGAGAATTTTCCTAAGGACATAAAGACAATAAAGAAGTAGTCATTCAAGAAAATGAGAAAATCAACTAAATCTTGTTAAGACAAGACCCTCACCTTCCACCCCAAGCCTAGGGAAACTGGTTGAGGAGCTCTAGTCCAGGCAGGTGCAACCAGGAAGATGGGGCTCTTCTCCTCGTCCCCCAGTTCCCAGTATGGGGTGGCAATTTCCCCCTGGGAGTGATGGGATGTCTGCATTTCTCTTGCCTTATGGCCACATTTTACAGACGCTCCATTACAGGCAGGCAAGACTCAGAGGTCCAGGACTCCTTTCCCTCCACCTAACCCATCTGTAGGATAGAAGCTCTGTCCTTTGCACAGTAAGCATAGAACAGTGGGGTTCTGATCACCCTCATCCCAGCTCACTTCTAAGGCTGAGGTTCCATACCAGGAAAGACAAGTCAAGAAGATGGAGGCCACGCATAGCCCCCTCGCCACCTGTTGGTGGGGCAGGGTGTCACTCTGGGAAAAGCGAGCTACAGTGTCCTGTCCCCAGCTCTTCTGCAGTTGTATAGAGATTCTGCTCAGGCAGAGAGGTGGGTCAAAGAGGCAGATCTCAAGGATGAAGAACTCCATAGCTGTGCCTGAGGGAGCTGACTTTATTTGGAACAGAGCACAGAGAATTCCATGCCTGAGGGCACTGTCAAAAGTAATGAACATCTTGGTGGGGAGCAATTTAGAAGGCAGTCATAGCTCCATGATACAAGCAGCAGCCAGCAAAATGGCAAAGCAATCAGTTTAACTGAGAACAATGCAAAGACAGCCAAGAAGAGCCCTCGTGGGATCACGCATAACCGGAGTGGTCAGGAAGGCTGTGTGCAGCACTGAGCTGTACTCAGAGGCAATGAGTGCAGGATGTGGGCAGACTTGAAAACATCACTCAACCACACACAGGCCAATCAACAAAGGGCAGAACAAGCCTCACAAGCACTAGAGCACAACCTTTCACCAAAAACTGGCTGAACCCTAAGCTACTCTCACCCAAAGGCAATGCCTAGAAAAGTAGGCTGAAGAACAACAATCACTCCTATCCCTGACTGTCTGAAAGCCTGTGTGCACACCTAAGACTCCACCTTCTCAGGAGTGATGGGAGAAGGAAAATGCAAGGTAGTTAGTCCTTAACAAAATGTGAAGGGAAATGCATAATCATTTAAAGTGTGATAGCAGCCTGTGAGCCACACACACACATCCCATGGTAAAGAGTAAGCATATAACTGGCTAAGGGAGCTGAAGCACAGACTATAAGCAGTAGCGGTTTACGCTGACCCAGGGGAATCTCTAGGTGGCCAGGCTAAAAGATAGAAACAAGAGGCTGCACGTGTATGCAAAGTAGAGTTCAAGTCACTAAGTATATAAATAAATGGCCAAGAAAACAACAGCATCAACCCCTTGGGGTGGAGGAGAAGCAGTAAGTAGGCAGAGTTACTACAATGTATTGTGCAAAATGTCCAGTTTTCAATAAAAAACAGGAATTTCTTTTCTCAAAATTCTGTATTCTGTAAATCTAAGATAAAGATGTCAGCAGGGTTGGCTTCTTTCGAGACCTCTCTCCTTTACTTGTAGATGGCCATCTCCCCCTATATGGCCTTCACCAAGTATCTTCACATGGTGTTCCCTGTGTGTATGTCTGTACAAATCACCAGTCATAGTGATTGGCCCCACCCGTATGACCTCATCTTACCCAGTTACCTCTCTAAAGGCCCGACCCTCCAAATACAGTCATATTCTGAAACACTAGGGGTTGAAACTTCAACAGATGAATTTTGAGGTAACACAGTTCTGCCCATAACAGATTCAGCTCATAACAGACCCATATGAAGAAATGCAAGGAAATAGGAACTGCTTTTGAAGGGTCCTATGTGATAGACTTAACAGACAGTGTTTAGTCTTTATAAATATGTTCAATAAACTTAAGGAGATCATGTCTAAAGAATTAAAGAAAATGCATGATAACAGTGTCTCATCAAATGGAGAATAGTGGTTCAAGAGAAATTATTTTAAATGTACCAAATGGAAATTCTGGACTTGAAAAGTACAATAACGTAAATGAAAGTATGACTAGAGGGGCTCCACAGATTTTAGCTGGCAAAAGAAAAAAACAGTGGGCTTGATTATAGATCAATAGAGATTATGTGATCCAAAAACAAGAAAAAGAATGAGGAAAAATGAACAGTGCTGTTAAGAGATGTGGGACATCCATCAGCATACCAGTTTATGCTTAACAGGAGTACCAGAAGGACAGAAGAGAGACAAAGGAGTAAAAAAAAAAAAAAATTCAAAGAAACTGTGTTGGATAACTTCCCAAATTTGACGAAAAGCGTTTATCTACACGTGTATCTAAGAGGCTCAATAAACTTCAAATAGGAGAAGCACGAAGAAATCCATACCCAGACACAGGATAGTCAAAATGTTGAAAGATACAGAGAAAATCTTGAAAACAGCACGAGAAAAGTGACTCATCACTTACAAGGGAACCTCAGAAAAATTAACAATTGGCTTCTCATTAGAAACAGTGGAGGCAGTGGGATGATATTTTGAAAGTTCTAAAAGTAAAAAAAAAAACTGTCAACCAAGAACCTGGTAAAATTATCTTTGAAAAATGAACACAAAATAAAGACATTCCCAGATAATCAAAAGCTTTTTGTTGACCTGGCTTATAAGAAATTCTAAGGAGAGTTTTTTTAACTAAAAGCAAATCACACCAGAGAATAATTTGAATCTGCATGAAAAAAGAAAGAGTGCTAATAAAGGTAATGATGTAAGTAAATAAAAAGACATTATAATTGAATGTTTATTTCCCTTTTCCAAATGCATTTTCAAAAGAAATTGCCTAAAAATATGTACATCATTATATTTTTCAGTTTATAATATAGAAATTTAATATATTTGAAAAACAACACAGAGAAGGTGGGTAGGAGTAAAACCATATTGAAATAAGAAAATGACACCAGATGGCAGTTCAAACCCACAGGAAAATAATGAAAAGAATCATAAATGATATATAAAATGGTTAATGTAACAAACTGCATAAATATGTACTTCCTCTCCTTCTCTGTTTCATTAAAAGACATAAGATTATATAAAGTAGTAATTATAAAAATGTATTTCTGCTTTGTAACATATATAGCCCAATGTATATAACATTAATAGAACCCATATGATTAAAATTTCTTTATTTCATTGGAGTTAATATTGTATAAATCTGAAATAGATTTGATAAGTTAAAACATACATGGTAAGCACTAGAGAAAACACTAAGAAAATAATAATTAAAGATGATTAAATATCACACTAGAAAATGTTTGGTTAATACAAAAGAAGCAGCAAAGGAGGCACAGAGGAATGAAACAAACATGAGAGATACAGAAAAAATACAAAATGATAGATTAAATCCAAATATTACAATAAAAATAATAAATATAAACAATGTAATCAAAAGGCAGAGATTATCAGAGTGGGAAAAGAACAAGATCCAACTATAAACTATCTAAAAGACACACTTTAGATTAAAAGATACAAATAGGTTAAAAGTAAAATAATAGAAAAAGGTATACCATGCAAATATCAAACATAAGAGGGCTTGAGTGGCTATATTAATATGGAACAAAATAAAGTTTGAAACAAAAATATTGCTAGAGATAATGAAGGATATGTCACAAAGATAAGAGTGTTAATCCACAAGTAGGATATATTAATAACAATTATAAACATACATGTCCTTAACAACACAGCCTCAAAATACAGAAAACAACAATTAACAAAATTGAAGGAAGAAATGGACAAATCCACAGTAATAAAGAATTCAGTACTTTACTTCCAATAAATGGATAAAACAATTAGACATAATAAAAAAGAAAATCAAAGATTGAACAACAGGGTAAACCAACAAGATCTAACAGACTATTAGAGAACCTCCCGTCCAACAACAGCAGAATAAACATTCTTTTGAAGTGCACATGAAACATTTGCTAAGATAGACCATATGGTAGGCCATAAAACAAGCTTCAATAAATTTAAAGGAATTAAAATCACACAAATTATTTTTTCTTAACACAACAGAATTAAATTAGAAATCAACAAGAAAAAGAAATTTTGGAAATTCACAAATAGGCAGAAATTACACAGCACATCCTAAATAACTAATAGTTCAAAGAAAAAACTTACAAGGGAAATTGAAAAGGAATGAAAATAATAATACAACATACGAAAATTTATGGAATGCAGCTAAAGTAGTGCAGAGAGGGAAATTTATAGGTGTCAGTGCCTATATTAAAAATGAAGAAAGAGCTCAAATTGATAACCTGAGCCTCCATCTTAAGATGCTAGAAAAGAAAGAACAAACTAAGCCTAAAGCAAATAGAAGGAAATAATAAAAGTTATAGTAGAAATAAATTAAATAGAAAAGAGAAAACATTAGAGCAATTCAGTGAAACCAAAAATTGATGATTTGAAAAGATTAACAAAGTTGACATCCCTTTAACTAGACTAAACAAGAAAATACAGAGAGAAGATTCAAATTACTAACATCAGGAATGAAAAAGTGAACAGCCCTACCAATCTTAAAAACATAAAAAGGATTATAGGAAAATATTATAAATAATATATGGCAACAAATTAAATACCTTAGATAAAATGGACAAATTGTTAGAAAAACTTAAACTACTGAACCTAACTCAAGAAATAATTAGAAAATCTACATAGACCTGTAATAGAATGAATTACTAATTTAAAAACAGTAATTTAAAAATTGAATTAGTAATTTTTAAACTTTCCATAAAGAAAATCCATGACTCAGATGCCTTCACTGATGAATTCTCCTAGACATTTTATGAAAAATTAATACCCATTCTTTAATTACTCTCCCCAATAATAGAAGAGAAGAGAACACATTTTAACTCATTCTGTGAGGCCAGTGGTTTGCTGATACCAAAACCGGGCAAAGACTTCACAAGAAAGAAATCCAGTATCCCTTGTGAATACAGACACAAAAATCTTTAACAAAAACACTAGCAAACTGAATCAAACGACACAGAAAATGGATTATACACCTTGACCTAGTGGGATTTGTTCCAGGAATATGAGGTTGATTTAGCATTTAAAAATCAAGTAATATAATCTATCATATTAATAGAATACAACACAAAATTCACAAGATCATCTCAGTAGACACAGAAAAAGTATGTGACAAAATCCTATAACCTTTCATGATAAAATCAGGCAACAAATTGGGCATAGAAGAGAGATTCCTCAACCTGAGAGAAGACATCTAGGAAAAACCCACAGCTAACATCAAAATGCTTAGGTGAGAACAGCTGCATGAAATGGACAGAACTTAATTTGCATTTGGAAAGGAAAATGGTCTGTATGTTAGTAGAGAGGGTTTTTGGAGGAAGAGCCTGCCTGGACGAGGGAGCATGGTGGTGGTGGCCGGTGAGGCCAGATGGGCAGCCAAGGGATCCTGGGGCTCTAGGGAGACTTTCTAAGCAATAGTAGAAGGATAAAAGTAAGTTAACACAATGTGCAAAGACTGTTTGCAAGATATCAAAAACAAACTATTTATTTCAAAATATTCCCCCAAAATGGTCCTAGTCACAAAAACAAGAGAAAGAGAGAGAAGAAAATGTTCTTTTCCTTCTCTCTTTCTTCATATTCCCAGGATCCTGATCTCTAGAACTATTACCACTGCAATTCATTTTCACTGTGGGCCAATTAAATCTACAGGGAATCTAGAAACCTCACCAGCATTTCCCAAAAAATATAGTGTCTCTGGGACTAGGCTCCAAATGCTTGACTTAAAAATGAACTTTGGGGACCTGACATATTCATAATTTGAAGACTGCCTGTGCACAGTATTTTTTACAGATGATTGGCTTTCCTAATTATGGTTTATTAAGCTTAATTCTATAGTTGATTTCCATCAGTACACACTGAGGGAATTAAGTGGCTTGACAGTAAATCACATTACCAAATATGTATACAGTCATGAGCCACTGTATACAGTAATGTCGCGTTTCAGTCAATGATAGACCGCGTAATGACAGTGGTCCCTTAAGGTTATAATGCTGTATTTTTACTGTACTTTTCTATGTTTAGATATGTTTGGAGACACACATGATCACCATTGTGTTCCTATTACCTACAGTATTCACTACAGTAACACGTGTACGGGTTTGTAGCCTAGGGGCAATAGACCATACCATGTAGCCTAGGTGCGTAGTAGGCTATACCGTCTAGGTTGGTGTAAGTACACTCTATGATGTTTGCACAATAACAAATTCACCTAATGACACATTTCTCAGAATGTTTCCCCATCATTAAGCAATGCAAGACTGCAGAGCCTTTTCTGGGGACACAAGAAATCTATATGTGAAATACATGTTTGTGTACACACCTATACATTTAATATAAATATATATTTGAGAAATTAAGACTTGAATTCCCTCATGCTCCATGAAAAAACAAGCTAGGAAAGGAAAATTGAAGCTAAATCCTACTTCATAGTGGGAAATGAATAAGAAAGAATTAGAGGGTGAGGATTTAAAAGGAAAAAAATTTTTGGAATGATTTAAGATTAATGGTAATTAGATTCATTGGAATTAGTCCTGGATTGATTTTTTGTTGTTGTTTTGTTTTTTGAGACAGAGTCTCACTCTGTTGCCCAGACTAGAGTGCCGTGGCATCAGCCTAGCTCACAGCAACCTCCAACTCCTGGGCTCAAGCAATCCTCCTGCCTCAGCCTCCTGAGTAGCTGGGACTATAGGCATGCGCCACCATGCCTGGATAATTTTTCTATATATTTTTAGTTGTCCAATTAATTTCTTTCTACTTTTAGTAGAGTCAGGGTCTCGCTCTTGCTCAGGCTGGTCTCAAAATCCTGAGCTCAAACAATCTTCCCGCCTCGGCCTCCCAGAGTGCTAGGATTACAGGCGTGAGCCACCGTGCCTGGCTCGGCCTGGATTGGTTTTGAATTTGATAGAGGCCAGAGTCCTAGAGCAAAAAATTGTAGGAGTGAATCTTGGAAAGAGGAAAATCATTTCAGGAGTGGTGGCTCAGGAGAGCCTCCACTGGTCTACACCTGCTGACTGTTACATTAAGCTGGAAAGACCTTCCTCCAGCATCAGGAGCTAAAAAAACAATGTAGGTAGTCAAGTAGTGAAGCAAGAGATCTCAAATCAGTGAAATTTTAGCCTCCTCTGGATATTACAATAACCATTGAATATTTTATTTTAACTACGGTCACCTTGTGACAGGCAGAATTCCAAGAATGATTCCAATGACCTTTGCTCATGTATAATCCCCTCCCCTTTGAGTATGGCTAGAAACTGTGAAGATGAGGAGATATCACTCCCTTTATTATGTTATGTTATGTTATGTAATATGGCAAAAAGGAGATTATTTTAATGGACCTAATCTAATCACATGAGCCCCTTGAAAGCAAAGGGCCTGACCCCCAGGTGGTATAGCTTGGTTAGTCCACACTCACAGCCATTTTCCCAAAGTCCACCCCCAGCGCCGTTTCTGATGCTGCAGGGAAGTTACCAGCTGTTAGTCACAAGCTGGGCCTGCAATTAGCACATCCTTCCTACAACATAATCAGTGATACTGAGTCCAGATCGTGAACCACACTTCTCAGATAGGAGCTCACTGTTTAATGAAGTAGCTTACTCCTATATAGACAGCTCCAAACATTGCAAATTTCTTGCATAAGTCTCCCTATAACTTATACCCAATGTACAACAAATACAATTTTCTTCTGTAAGAGCTGTGTCAAAAAAGCACTGGTTCTTTGACTTGATAGCCCTTCAGTTATTTGAAGGTAGGTGTAGTTTTCTCCTAAGTTTTCCTGAGTTCTTGCTCTTTCTACTGGAAATATTCCAGGCTATTCTGTTGTTTAGCGTTAACACCAACCCCCAGATGTGTCTGACCAATACCAACTAGAGGACATTTCCATCCTTAGTCTTAGCACTTTTCTTTATTAAATGCTGCCTAAACTGTCTTAAAATGTTTGGCTTCTGTATCACATTTTGAAATCATTTTTATGTAACAGAAAATGATCCCTAACTTTGTTTTGCATATATGCACGTAATAATTGGCATTGGGTAATAAATAAAGGTTTGCTTTTTTTTCCTTTTCTTTTTTTTTCTTTTTTTTTTTTTTTTTTTTTTTTAGACAGGGTCTTGCTCTGTCACCTGAGCTAGAATGCGTGGCATCCTTATAGCTCACTGCACCTCAAACTCATGGGTTCAAGCTGCCCTCATGCCCCAGTCTTTGGAGTAGCCAGGACTATACAGGCACGTGCCATCAAGTCCAGCTAATTTTTCTGTTTTTTGCCAAGACGGGATCTCACTCTTGCTCAGGCTGGTCATAAATAAAGTTTTAAAATAAAACAAATACAAGATGTCATTGGATTCTTTCCTCCATTGCGTAACATAGTGTAGGGGAGAAAAGATGCTATCTGTACCTCATCCATACCCTGAGACCCCTTTAACAAAAGACAGATTAACAAGAGAAAAGCATAGAGCTTTCTTTAATATAAGTTTTCCATGACATGGGAGCCTTCTGAAGGGAAGACCCAAAGACCCAGGGAAAACTGCACATTTGTAGGGACAGCCATGCAAAAGTATGATCCGAGGACGACAGAGTCTGATCTGATGGTAATAAATTGGGGAACGTCACAAGGCCTGTTTGTTCACATTCTTCTTGGCCTCTGTGTGTGACATCCCTTTCCTCAGGATCTGGGGGTCTTCAGATGAGGTGGCAGCGAGAGGGTCAGAGACTGACCTCGCTGGGTTTTATGTCCTGCTTCAGAAGGTACAAGTGTAATTCTAGTCCCTGTGGCCCACTTTAGGAGAGAGGAGATGGGAGAAGTCAGAGGGACCTTCCTGCATCTGTGGTTTTCCCCAGTTCCTTCAGCTTAAAATACTCAGTGTGTCAAGGGGCCATATTTCAGGGTGGCATTTCCTGTACACCAATAAGAGATTTTCAATTCTTTGAGAGTAAAAAACAAAAACCAAGACTTTTAGTCAGACCTGAAGCAATAAAAGAAATATTTAGAAAGGAAATCAAACACACAAACACCAAATGGAAGCATAAAAATGCTAAAAGGTGATGGAATCCGACAGTCAAATTATATTGCTTTGACTCTCATTTTAGCTGAAAAGCGACAGAGATTAAACATTACTATTCATTACATTACCTCCATTGCTATCTTAGAGAGAGAGAAATCAATTTGTTTTTTTAACAGTTTCGTTGAGAAATAATTTACACGCCACACAATTCACCCATTTAAAGTGTGTAGTTCAACGGTTTTTAGCACATTGATTCACAGTGTTGAGCGACCATCACCAAGGTCTAAATGTTAGAATATTTAATTCCCCTGAAAGAAACCCTGAAGTCCCTTTACTTGTGGTGAGGTGGAAGGTTCTGGAATCCACTCGGGGCCTCGGAGAGTAAGTAGGTTGGGAAATGGGAGCAAGAGATGTAAGGAAGGTCTGTATTCCTCCTGGATCACTCTGGGATCCTGTGCTTCCAGAAGAAGGCAGGCATCTTCAAAGCGGTTCTCCCTAGTAAATTTAGCCTGTGGAAAATTCGCTGTGTGATTCCATTTAAACCTGCCAGGAGTGTCAGGGCTTGTGAAAAGGCTGAATGGTGCCTCACATTCCACGACAGGCTCCCCCATCCTTTCAAAAAGAAAGTCAGGCTGAAGCAGAGTCTAAGCGCAGTGTGTGTTTTGCTTCAGCAAAGAGGCCGTTGTAATCAAGTGTTGCTGTGTTTTAGCGGGGCGATTTTAAAACAAATGCTTGCACTGGGGTGCTTTTAATAGGGCCTATGTGGTTTTCTTTCCATTTCTTTCTAAGTTTTAGAGACCAGAGTGTTAAAGGAAATCCAGTGCATTTTATTTTAAAATGATCAGAATGTAGCTAGAATGTTCACTGGCAAAAAAACAGCTATAACAAAATTCACAAATCTTTTCCTTTCTGAGAGTTACAAACTCTGAGTTGATCCAAGAGTTGACTAAGATGTGGACTGTATCTCGTTCTCCTCCACCTCATGCCTGCCTTGGTCAGGGTGGATCCGGAGGTCTTGGCACCGGGCACATCCAGTACTAAAGTAGATACGTTGTTCTGACATTAAAAGCCCTGTTGAACAGCCTCCTTCAAAAATGCTACTTTTCTCTGTACGATTTTTCTAAGGAAACAAGGGAAAACCTAGGTTTGGGTTTTGATTTTTGTCTGTGAAGACAAGCATTGTATCACCATGTCCATGAAGTTCTGTTCCTCTGTTCCCTCTGCTGGCTGAAGGAAGTACTACTGGCACTTCGTGAAGTTTTTTTTTTTTTTTTAGCAAATTTAGGAGCACAGTTTCTGTCTTGCACAAATAAAAGGTCTAAATGAAATGCAGTGGCCAATCTTAAACCTTCCAAAGACAGAAAACATTTCTTCTATTTACTCTTCCTCCTGGCCTTGCCCTATCCCACAGAACTTGCGAAGGTACCGCAAGCAGGGCTCCGGAATGGGACAGCTGATAGGCAGCCTTAGTTTCCACCAGTGAAAGACTCTTGTAACAATTGACAAAGGAGAGGATTCCGGGGGAGGAAGTGTTGTGTATGGGGGATTCTCAAGAAGGGCCCAGGAGCTGATGTGCTCTACAGCTGTATCATTTATTTTACAACATTGTAAGTATCTTGGCATTGAATATACTGTTCTATAATCCTTGTTCTCTGAGTTGAGGAGATGAGGAATCTCTCTTTTTCTAGCCATGCATTTTCTCTAAACTAGAGATAAGCCAATACCCAACTGCTGCTTCTAAAAGCAGTGTTTTGCTTAATTACTACTTTTAAACCCTCCTTTCTCCCTGAATTTTGGATATTGGGGTTAAAGGGGCAATGGGCACTTGTAGAAATAGATTGCACTTAAATTATTTTAAATAGTGATGCGTTTCTGTCACTTACTTGTTTCTTTGGATTAAGTTAAAAGTTCAAAGGCTAAATCAAAATTGCTAAGTTGAAGTAAATTCATTTTATTCACAAACTCAATGATAAATGAGTATAATGTGGCTTTAAGTGACATTGCTATAATGTGGCTTTAAGTGACTCATATACATGAGTATAATGTGGCTTTAAGTGACATTGCTATAATGTGGCTTTAAGTTATGAAATAACTTAAAACTTGAGATTTAGACCAAATTTACTGTTGAATTTAAAATGGTTTCTCAGTGACTTATAATAAATCTTCATTGATTGATTTATACTATGAAGACATTCAACCTTATTCCTATATTTTCCAATTTAAATACTCATATTCTCTAGAGTTTTATAATGGACAGTATTTGAATAATGGGCTTCCTGTGTTTTATTTTACTTTTATTTGACTTCTAATATGAATCTGCAACCATGAATGATGTGAGAGATTGAAATGATGCTAAATGATTGATATCAATGTTCTCGCTTGTAGAAAAATATCTCACCATATTTGACATTCAGTGGTTTCTGAAGTCTTGTGGGAAGGTATATCCTTCTGACTATTTTGTTGAAACATTTAAAACTTTTGTTTTTAACAAGTTAAGGAAGCTGTGCTGTATAGTGCAGCAAAAGTATAACCCAAAAATGTGTTTTGTGCCCTATACTCCTTAACCAGGGTTTATCTGCATTAGTTCAATTCAGAACAACTATCTATAGGGCTCCTGCCACATGAAGGCATGTCACTGGAACTTCAGGGAATGCACAGGAAGATTAGTTTAATTTCTGCCTGTGAGAAGCCTGGTGTTGGGAGGGCAGAAAGAGAGGACAGTGGCCACATCCACTATGCACATCACTGTAGTTCTCAGTACACGTGACTAACAAAGTGTAATGAGGATTCCGAAGACCAGGAGATCACACTTGATGGACAGTTCTGCTGGGCATCGTGGGGAAGGTAGAATTTAAGATGAGGTGTGAGGACCACAAATAGGAAAGATGGCAAGTATTGGGGCAATAGGGACAGCTCTGAGGCAGAAGAGAACAAAACAAGTTCGGAACACTGAAATCCCCACCACGGGCTGAGCACAATGAAGTAGACCAGGGAGAGGTGGGGATCACGTCCTGGCCCCTGTACTGGAATTCTCTGACTGCCAGGCCCAGAAGTTGGTCCTTAATGTGGTAAACAGTGGGGGCCTTTGAAAGTTTTTGTGCTGTTGAATAACATAACTGGGTCTGTGCTATAGAAAAATTATAATCTGGGAATAAAATACAGGATGAGCTGGATTGGGAAAGCACAGACACCCTTGCAAAGATAATGACGAAAATAACACCAACTAACACTTACAGAGTGTTTACTTTGTACCAGGCCCTAATCTAAGCACTTCTAGTCACTGTAATCTTCAAAGCAACTTTGGCCGGTACCATCGTTAGCTCAGTTTTATAGATAAGCAGGAAGAGGAAATAATTTGTCCAGCATTCACAGCCAGTAAATGGCTGAGCCAGAACGTCAACCCAGGCAGCCTGGACAAAAGCTTCTGCTTCAGGCCGGCAGACACAGATTTTGGAAATAGCTGTTAGTCGCGGGAAAGATGGCTGGGGACTCTGAACCCATCAGACTCCGCTGCACCTTAAGGTCTAGCAGGGCAAGTCTGGCAGCATCCTCAAGAACCAGGAGGGTCCAAAGGAAACACAAGCTGCGGGTCAGTGGACTCGCTCGCTCTTTGTTCAAGGATGAGATAAATGAGAAAAAATTCCAGAAAAAAAGAATTTAAAAAGTTCCGTAAGCAAAGGAAAAAGCATATCTGCCAAAAGGATATATAATAGCAGACAAGAAATATATAGAGGCTTTTTGAACAAAATATAGTGGGTATAAATTTTCATAGGCTGCGATAAACTCCATGTGAAAAATGAAATTTTCCTTGCTTTTCTATAGCTTATTTTGATTCTTTTTAAGACGTGACATTCTGCCTGAAGGTAAAAGACAACAAGAACAATGATAATAATAATCATGGTAGGTGTTTCAGGTAAGCACAGTCTCTTTAGAATTTATTTTTGCTAATCACTTCAGGTTGAGATTAAATCATTTCAGAGGTTCTGCCTACCTCTACTTCTCCCCAAGGGGGCACCTATGGTCCTGGAAAAGGAGAAATCTAAAGTGGCTTCATGGCGTTGGAGAGAAGTTGAATCAGAAGTTGTTCTCCTTCCCTTCTTGTCTT
Source organism: Lepilemur ruficaudatus (assembly GCA_963574885.1). Lineage (NCBI taxonomy): Eukaryota > Metazoa > Chordata > Mammalia > Primates > Lepilemuridae > Lepilemur > Lepilemur ruficaudatus. The sequence goes on from CAUYRT010049271.1 coordinate 40,475, forward strand.
TTCTTCTCTTTTCTTTTCTTTTCTTTTCTTTGAGACAGAGTCTCACTCTGTTATCCTGGCTAGAGTGCTGTGGCATCAGCCTAGCTCACAGCAACCTCAAACTCCTGGGCTCAAGCAATGCTTCTGCCTCAGCCTCCCAGAGTGCTAATATTACAGGCATGAGCCACCGCGCCTGGCCCCGTCTGGTCTTTACTCACCAACATGTATCCCAGTTGACATCCAGTGTGGTATATTATGTCATTTCCAGTTGTAGGTTGATGTCAAATTCCACAGAGGCACCCTCTCACCGTGATTATGCAGCTCTTTCAGGGCCACCAGCCCTGCCTGTCTGTCTGCACCCCACTTGGGGCACCAGGAAATCCCAGGTGCTCTTGGGAAGCTGTCTCAGGCCCTCTTTACATGGTCATCCCTTACTCTCCTATGCTCTTGACATAACTTATTAGCTAAAGGAGACTCCCCTGAAGAGCTAAATAAAAAGCACCCCTGGAAAATGAGCTAAAATTTGTCACTGTTTGCAGATTGCTAGACCTCTTTGAGGATTTTATTGTTCACGTAGACCTCATGGGGATTAATCTATATCCAAAAATCATCCAAGCCTAAGCTTTTCCTCTTTTTAAATCTCTCTCTCACCAACCTGGAAAATGTTTACCTGGTTGGTGAAAGTAGCCAGTGTGTCTCTGTTTACTCTCTTGCTAAACCATTGTTAATACCACAAATTTCTCAGATTTAAAAAAAATAAAAATTCTCTTTCAAAAAGTCCTCTTCTTGTCCTATCTTGTCTTGGTTTTAAGACCTTAGGGTTTTTTTGCATTTTAAAGCTCAAAATCCAGGATTTTGAGTCTTGCTTTTTGAATTAAAGTGATGCAGCAGTCTGACTAAAGGAGAAGAAGGGTGTGGAGGAGGGCTTCCTTGTTTTATTACTTAAAATGTGATCCTACTAAAAAGATAGGAAAAGTGAGACAAAAAGGAAAATTGCAGATATCAAGGAAGAAAATATGTATATAAAAATGTAAAAAATGAATTTATATAAGGCAGTTAGAACAGAATCAATTCTATAAAAAATGGAATTCATGATATAGTAAACAAACAAGAGAACTTCATCAAGAACATGTATTGCATAGAGATGACAATGGAAATGCAAGATAAAGATACCAAAAATTAATTTTAAATTAACAGCCAATGTTATACATAACTATGCTCTGTAGAGACATTCTCAGTAAAATCAGAAATGTGACAAATATTACATCTTTGGTGTTTTTATCTCCTCTGAAAGTTCTGACCAGGATGATAAAGAGACAAGATTATGATTATATAAAGAACTAAGAGTTAAAATTAAGGAACCAAGAAGAGTTAAGAGAAATCTCTTCCAATTAATATTAATTTTAAAAGTCCAGCATAATACGTATCAATTGTTTTTTCATTCCAGCCATTACATTAGATGATATAATTGGGGGTTGGATTGATTCATAACGGAAGCAAAATCATAAAATACTAAAGAAGAATCCTAACAACAATGATGTCAGAACCACATGAGGAAAATTATAAAAGGTCACTATGTGCTCTTGAAAGATTTAAATACGTGGACAGTCCTAATTTAAATTGAAGGTTAAAAGCAAGAGGTCAGGACATGTGGGTGAAAAGTCTGGGAACATTAACATTTCAGAGGTAGGAGGCACAGAAGAAAGGATAATCAGAATTAGAGCCAGAATAGTACAGTTTGACAGAAGTCACAAGAAGCAGGTATACAGTGAGACCAAGAGGATAAAAACAGGACAAAAAAAGCCACCACATTTTATAATAAAAGGAAGGAGACAAAGTGATTGCTTGTAGAGATAGAAAACAGCTGCATGTTTTTATTCACTGAGTAACAGACACATAAAAGCAAAACAAACTCTGCCCCTATGGAGTTTTCTAGTTTATATCTCTTCAATGTACAAACTTGGAGGAGTACATCAAAGGTAATTTTTAAAAATGATTAGTGTTTAGATTCAGAGATTAGATTTAACTTTCATTTTCATACATAAACTAGAAATAACCTCCATGTCCAAGTGAGGAGATCTTCCATTCAGACAAAATACAAAATTAGCCACTTAAATATTTTTAAAGACCAGTAAGCTTACTACATGCTCATCTAGTTACCAGCTTACCAATTTTATCAACACCTCTTCTTCTTTTTTTTTTTTTTTTTTGTGAGATAGGATCTCACTCTGTCACTAAGGCTAGAGTGCAGTGGCCTCATCACCACTCACTGCAACCTCAAACTCCTCAAGTGAGGTCTCAAGTGATCCTCGTGGCTGAGCCTCCCAAGTAGCTGGGACTACAAGTGTGTGCCCCCACACCTGGCTAATTTTTCTGTTTTTTGTAGAGACAGGATCTCACTCTTGTTCAAGCTGTTTTCAAACTCTTGGCCTCAAGTGATCCTCCTGCCTCACCCTCCCAAAGTGCTAGGATTACAGGTGTGAACCACTGTGCCCAGCCGCAGTTTTATCAGTATCTCTTAAATCAGCATTTGGTTTCTCTGGTTACCCACACAACCTAGTTTTGATAACAAATTTTAAGAAATTTCTGTTTCTTTCTTGTCCTTATTGGGAGAAAGCTCCAAGCCTAGATGTAACTAAATTGGATTTTTCCTTTTTATCATCTCTGTTTTATTCCATAAAACATTCTTATTCAATAGTTCTAATGCAGTCTTCATTTTTATAAGCTGTGTTTATGAAAGAAAATGGGAATATACGCACACACGTGCACACATGTATATACATGTCTATATGTGTCTATATGTATATAGACACACACAATACATATAATTGAATAAGCTGCCACATTCACCTAGGCTGTGGAAAGTTAGCTGGCAAAGAGTACGGCTCCCACCCTAACAGTGAAAAAAAGCCAAACAGGCTGGGCTGGGCATGGTGGCTCACACCTATAATCCTAGCACTTTGAAAAGCCAAAACGGGAGGATCACTTGATGCCAAGAGTCCGATATCAGCCTTAGCAACATAGTGAGATTCCATCTCAAAAAAAAAAAAAAAAGGAAAGAAAAATTTTCTGGACATGGCGCATACTTGTAGTCCCAGCTACTCAAGAGGCTGAGGCAGGAGGATTGCTTGAGCCCAAGACTTTGAGGTTGCAGTGAGCTATGATGATGCCACTATACTCTAGCCCAGGCAACAGAGCAAGACCTTGTCTCAAAAAAAAAAAAAATCAGATAAACTACCAAATCATAAATTTTTTTAAACCCATCAGAGAGCTGAGGTCACACATAAACCAAGGAGCCTGAAATCCGAAGAAAGACAACCTCCCCCAGGGAGATGTGGGTTGTGAGCAGGGGAAGAGAAGAAACCAGGCTCCAAACAAGGAGAGAAAAAGAAATCAGCTAAAATTTTTAACAAATTGCTAAAGACTTGAGTGTGGGCTAGCATGAGAATGCAGAACCCAGAAAACTGCACACACAAAGGGAGCTCCCACCCTGTTACAGGCTTTTCTCCGCAGACGTTTACTGGTTGCTCACAGGAAGGGTCAAGGAGAGCTGGAGACAGGATGGGGCCTTTCCTGGTAGTGTAGGCCTGAAGGACGGGAGCAACCTCCACTTCAGGAAAAATATGAAGCACCATCTGGCCTCTCCCTGCTGTGGAACAAAAGCCTTAAGCTGCTACAGAAAGAGCAGCAAACCATGGTGCCCTTAGGCACAAGTATGACCTATTTTAGTTAAAGAAAGAATAAAAGAAAAGAAAAGAAAACCTTGCCTGAGTGAGGGTTACGGAAGATTTCTGAGCCCAGGGCCAATACCATTAGATGTCTTCCACCACTAAGGGAGGGGCAGGAAATCATCTCTCACAGGAGACCTACCACAGTCACAAGACAGAGTTTGGCTGCACTGGGAGGTGGGGAAGGACCACTGAGAAAGCCCACATCTGAGACTTAGACACACAGGGCCTCCCTAAGACTGATGATGGACCATAACAGCAGAGAGCCTTGCCTCTGCCCCACTCCCACCAGCCTCATAAGCACCAAGCAACTAGCAATAAGAGCTCTACTTCTGAGTGGCAAGAGCAAGAGAGAACTATCTGTGTATTGCAGGCACCCAGGAAAAGCAGAAAGCTGAAGGTGGAACAGGAACATTGAGACAAACCCATTGACACCCTAGCCCCCATCCTAAATACAAGATAACACTAGAGGATTTTGAAGCTAGTGATACGCTTAAGTTAGCCATAGCAACAAACCCAAACCCAGCTCAACCCAACTAGATTGACTCAACTCCAGCAAGAAATGCCCACTAGAAGAAGTGGTCCATTTTCAGGCATAGAGACTATTTCTCTCAGGCCATACTATTCTAACCTCAATATTTGTGATTCACTAAAAAATTATGAGATACATAAAAATGCAAATGGAAAAAAGAAAAAACACGATCAAGAAACAAAATTATTAACATAACAAGACTCAGATACCACCTAGATATTGGAACTAGCAAACAGGGAAGTTGATATGACTATGCTTAATATGTTAAAGAATTTATTGGAAAATTAAACAACAGGCACAAACAGATAGGAAATATCAGCAGAGAGATGTTAACTGTAAAAAAGAACCAATTGGAACTTCTAGAAATAAAAAACAGTAACAAAAATGAACAATACCCTTGATGGGCTCATCAGTAGACTCAACACAGCCATAGAAAGAATCAGTGAACTCGACAATAAGTCAATAGAATTACCCAACTGAGTGACAAGGAAAAAAGGGGATAAAGACAGAATAGAGTCTCCAAGAGTTATTAGACAGCATCAAATGGTTGAACATACATTTAATTAAAATCTGAGATGAAACAAAGAGAAAATAAAGTGGCATTATTTTAAGATATAATTGTAGAGAATTTTCCAAATATAATGAAAGAATAAAGCAAGAATTCAATAAGTTCAGAAAACCTTAAAAAATATAAATAGAAAAAAAAAAACCACACACCTACACATCATATTCAGACTTTTAAAATCCAAAGATCAAACATCTTAGATTCAGAAGAGGAAAAGAATTATAGCAGACTTCTCAAAAGAAAACATAAAAGTCAGAATACAGTGGAATGACTCTTTAAAGTACTAGGGGTAAGAGAACTCAGAATTCTATACTAGGTTAAAATATCTTTCAAAATCAAAGCAAAATAAAAACTTTTCCAGGCAAACAGAAGGTAAGAGAATTTACTACAAGCAGGCAATGCCACAGTAACTGTTAAAGGGATCCATTAGGCAGAAGGAATCTGATAATAGACAGAAACTTGGATTCTCAAAATGAAATGGTAAAATCAAAGACACATACATTTGTATGCATGTGCAGTTATACACCCATGAAGGGAAATAATGTGAAGGTAAATTAAAAGACACCTTTTCTTGTGTTTAATCATTCTATGCAATAGTTGATCGGCTAAAGGAAAAATAGTAGCAATGTATGTTTATAGCATATGTAAAGGTAAAATGCATGACAACAGCACCACAGAAGATCAGAAGGAGAAATTGGAAGGATATTTTTGTAAGCTTCTTACCTTACATGTAAAACAAAATAAAATTACTTAAAGATAAACTGCAATAATTTTTTTTAATTATTTTTTTAGAGACAGGATCTCACTCTGTTTCCCAGGCTAGAGGGCAGTGGCATGATCATAGCTCACTGCAACCTCAAAGTCCTGGGCTGAAGCAATCTGCCTGCCACAGCCTCCTGAGTAGGTAGGACTACAGGCGCATTGCATCACGCCCAGCTAATTTTTCTATATTTTGTAGAGACAGGATCTAACTATGTTGCTCAGGCTGGTCTTGGACTTCTGGCATCAAGTGATCCTTCTACCTCGGATTCTCAAAATCCTAGAATTACAGGCCTGAGCTGCCATGCCTGGCCCTAAAATAAATTTTAAAAGTACATCATAAATCCTATGGAAAACTACTTAAATCAAGGTTTAAGAAATATGAATAACCGATCAATAGTTAAGGAAAAAAGGGAATCACAAAGGTCAATTATTTGAAAAACCAGCATAAAAAGAGGGAAAAGGGAACAAATAACAAATGGAACAAATAGAACAAATATTAGTCAAATATTAGATTTTAATCTAAACATATCCATAATGACACAAATATAAATGATTTCAACATACCAAATGAAGATGAATACTGTCAAGTTAAATAATAAAGCAAAGCCCAACTCTTCACAGTTTACATGAAACCTATTTTATATATAAGGAAACATTTAGAATAAGAGTTTTACTATAATATATACCATGCAAATGCTAATCAAAAGAAACCTGGAGCATTGCATAATGATAAAGTGGTCTGTTCACCAAGAAGATATAACAATCCTAAATGTGTATATGTTACCATGTTACCAAAAGCTCGGCCACTTGTCCACAAGGCTGAATCAGAAGAACAAGAACAAGGGGCTTGAGGAGGAAGGAAAGAGAGTCTACTTTGCTGGCAAAAGAGGAAATATGGTAGACCTTCTCATCTCAAAATCCCAAATTTCCCAAACATAGACAGAAATACAGAGTTTTTAAAGGGAGGGTTCTCAGCTTCGGGGACTTACCGTGGTTAACTATTCTAATCATCCCATCTCTGCCCAAAACAAAGCCTATGAACTCTGCCAGGCACCCACAGGAGGTGAGGGGTAGGGGGCTGGCGCCACATGGAAGTTTTAACAAAAGCAGGGATGCAGGCCAGGCTGCAGGTCCTAAAAGCATGGGAGAAGTTTTCCGGGCCATTCCCTCTGTTACATATATACCTAACAACAGATCTTCAAAATACATCAAGCAAAAAAAACCCTAATATTAATAGAATTGAAAGGAGATAAACTAATCCACAGTTATAGTTGGAAACTTCCTCACTTCTCTCTCAGTAAAGAAAATCAGTAAGGCTATAAAAGAACTAAACAACACAATCAACCAACTTGACCTGACAGTTTTAGAATCTCCATCAAACAGTAGAATGTACATTCTTTTGAAATGCATGTGGAACATTTACCAAGACAGATCATATTGCAGGCCACAAAACAAACTTCAACAAATTTAAAAGAATTGAAAACATATGAAGTATACACTCTGACCACAATGGAATTAAAACAGATTTAAAAAAACAGAAAAATTCCCAAGTATGTTAAAATTAAATAATATACTGCTTAATAACCCATGGGTCAAAGAAAAAGTCACAATGGAAATTTAAAGATCATTTTCAATAGAATGAAAATGAACACACAATGTATAAAAACTTGTGGGAGAGACAGCTAAAGCAGTGCTTATAGGAAAAGTTATAGCATTAAATGTTATATTAATTGAGAAATTAGTAATAATGCTGTTTTTACTTAGCACTTCCCAGTTTAGAGAGCATCTGAATTCATACTTTGTTGTTTGGTCTTTACACTAAGAAGATTAAGACCAGGAGAGCAATCGGATGACTGCATCTAAGCCAGCTTTAGCAAATGGCAGACTAAACCTATTCTTCAAAATCCAGTGCTCTTTGGAATGCCTTCTCAACCTTCTTTTTCTCAAGTTTGATCTACCAGCTTCCCCAAATCCTTCCAACACCACACCCCCATCCCACCACATACTTCTGTGCTATCCCCACATCTAAACTCTATTGTAGCTTCTATTGTCCCCACCGGGGAAAAGCAGAGTTGAACATTATACAATCTCACCTTTCAAATAAATGAAAGGTAATTATTTGGCACAAATGACCTTCTTGTCCTGTTTCTACCCTGCTTAGGTTTCATTTAAGTTACCAAATTATTAAATCAAACCAAGTTGAGAGCAAAGTCAGTTATCACTTTTAAAGGAAGTTCCCACAGTAAGCAAAATAGGGATAATTGAAAATTGAAAAAGAATGAAAGTAGAAAGACCTCTGAAATGCTGGTGGGAGAAGGAGTTGGGTCAGAGAAAACTGCAGGACTGTAATTTCTGATTGTTTGACTGGCCCAGGTCATTATGTTTTGAGGTTATTTAAGGAAATCCCTCTGTGTTTAAAGTGGAAAAATACATTTTGTTTTCTTCTGGGACAGGCACTAAGGTCAAGCAGGGTGAGTTGCCAACTAGAAGCCCTATGATTTCAAAGGAACACACACTTGTAGTTTGTAAAAGAGATGTTGGCAGTTAGAAGGTTTGGCTTTTGCTTTCAAACTATTTTCATGTTTCCTTAAATCTATTTCTAAAAATACTGTATGACAACTCTAGATGTACACTAAGCATAAACTGATAGTCTTGCCCTAAATGTGAAGGAAGTTTCTTCTGTGACAAGGAGGGGTAAAAGTTTCCTACATAACTAAAGCTCTGCCTTAAGTTGGTTTTGCTGAATTGAACAAAGGAAGTAGATTCTTCAATGAAGATAAAGCCTCTAATTAGCATGTAAGTGAATCAGATGCTGATGCATATAATCACTGCTTGGGGGAAATAATGAAACCTCAAACCCACCCACATTTTTTTCTGCCTTGATGACTAGTCTGTGCAGTAAATAATTAGCTTCTTGGTTTTTAAAGAGGCTGACATTTGGAAAGATTCTGCAAATAATATATTCCCCTCTCCTTTTTTATTTACTCACTTAATTCTACCACTCAATTGCACCAAGACTGCCAGGCCTGCCTCAGTAATTTTCTTATGGTATATATAGAACAATATAGAATGACCTGCTCTATTTTTATGCCCTGGAAGTACAGAAAACCGTCCTGATTCATAGACTTGTAATCTGCACGTTTGAGTATGTTCCCCATTAACCGTCCTGAACTTAAGTTGATGGCTTCTCCTTGCAGCAGGCTCTCTTTGATCTACAGTCAATCAGAAGGAAAAAAAAAAACCCAAGATTTGAAAAGAAGAGAATATAGGAGAAAGAAGGTTTTCCTTGATTCTCTTGGGTCCCTGGCTGAATCTGAAAATACAACTGATGAAGACAGATTGACAGAAGAAAAGCATACAAATTTACTTAATAAGTTTGACATGACATGGGAGCCTTCATAAGAAAAGGGAAGCCCAAAGAAATGGGTAACCCTATGAATTTTTATGCTAAATTTGATGAAAAAGTGGATAGCTGTGGAGAAGTATGGTGGACAAAGTGGATATGACAATGGTAATAAACTGGGGAGGACCTTAGCAAGGCCTGTTTGTTCAGATTCCTCCTGTGTCCCTGAGTCTCCAGAGGTAAGGATGTTCCTTTACTGTGGGTACAGGGTGGACATCTCTCACCCGAGGCCACATGACCTGCTTCCAGGGAGAAGGGTGGCAGAAGGTCAAGGAGACCTTTTTGCTTCTGCAGTTTTCTCAAATTCCTTCAGCTTAATATTCTGAGTCTTGTCAAGAACAAATCTAAATTTTTAACAATGGAAAGATCATTAAACAAGTTATGGTAAAAGAATCATTTTTTTTCCCATAAGAGAATTTTTTAGGATAAATCAAATTAAAAAATAAAGAAACCTCACAGCATTCAAATTCAAACCATGGAATGCTATGATTCCAGGTGGTGTTGGAGGGAAGGGAAAACTTCCCCTTCACCCCAGAAGTTTCACGGAAAGATCAACTCACAATAATGCAGATTAATAAGAGAAAGGGATTACAAATTTATCTACCATGTGCATGGGGAGAATCACAAGGATTACTCAATATCCCAGTGGAGTCTAGAGGCTTATACCCCCTCATTTTAGAGGGGAGGGGCAGATGAGGAATATAGGTAATTCTATTAAGGGGCAATAAATGGTTGCTAGGGAGGATAAATAGATACTTGGGAGAATGAATGGATGAGGAAAAACAGATTGACTTGTAAATGATTCTCTTTGGAAATTAAACTAACCTGAGAGGCAGGTATTATTTTTAAAATGGGTTGGGCCAGGTCTGTTTGCATTCTTAATCTTCTTTCCTGCAGTAGACACCGTGATATCAGGAAGGGCAAGGAAAAGCAATTGTTCTTCTTGATGGGTCCTTCCCATCTGTATGAAGATAGAGGGAAAACCCCTTCCTGTTGATCTCTAAGGACCTTTAATTCAAAATACTCTTTATACCAAGGAGTCAGATTTTGTGATGAAATTCCCTGTGCTCCTTCATTTGATAGATAGATGTCAATAGAAACAGAAATATATACCTATATATATAAATGCATAACAAAAAATTATT